>PVKE010000570.1:0-135329 GCA_004027555.1 Craseonycteris thonglongyai | reverse complement strand
GAATATAATAAACCTGTGTAGATACTCAAACAATATTTTAAAATTCTAACAAATGTATAAAAATAAATTATAGTTTTACTTAGTGTTTATGAAAAACTTCTGATGCAGTCAAATAATGGCGGGCGCACACAAATCGGGCCACGGGCGCCATGGCATCCATGGGCACGGGGTTGGGAATCCCTGGCCTAGAGAGGCTGTCCCACCCTCAGTAAGAGAACCAGCACATCCAGGCTTTGCGAGGGAACGATTCATGGGTCACTAGTGGGGCAAAGAGCTGTTCTTTGCTGAGAATTCTACCTGTGGAATGATACCCCAACTTTTTTCTCTGTTTGTTATAAAAGAGTACCGTAACATCAAAGCATGTGTATTTTTCTGTGACCGATTATTTAACTTTGGAAGTTGAATCATTTCAGGTCTAGAGAATAAGGAGCCTGTGACTTAAGAATGGAATGGGTTGGGATGCTAAAATCTTGGATCTTGCATAAATATCACATTTCACCATCTTTAAATAAACATGAACTAATAATGCAAGAATTATCTTCACGTAACCTCTACTTGTTAATGAGAGAAGTTAAGACGAAAAAGAAATATTCTCCCTGTTTTCCCTTTTTTTGTTCATTTTCACACTTCACTTGAATGATAACATATTAAAATGCAAAAATACATATCAGAGAAAGGCCCATTGTACTGTATTTTGTCAAGTGAAGAGAGAAAGCTGTATTTTAGAAGAAAAACCCAAGATCAGCCTTATATATGTGGTGTGTCCGTGTTAGTTGCTAGTGAGTTGGCTCTGACTCCAGGTGACCCTATGAATGAGTAATGCCCACAGTGTCCTGTCCTCAGCAACCCTGGTCGGCTCCTGTCCACTCACACCTATGGGTTCTTTTATAGAATCAATCCATCTCATATTTGGTCTTTCTCTTTTTGCTGCTGCCTTCTGTTATCCCAGTATTATTGTCTTTCCAAAAAACCCTGCTGCCTTATGATGTGCCTGAAGCAGGACAATTTGTTTTGCCATTTTTGCTTCCAGTGCTATTTCAGGGATAATTTGCTCTGTGTAACTTGACCTAAACTGTAGCAATTTGCCTCTTATGCCAACCCTGAAATGTTTGTTCCATCGTTATGCAGCAGACATTAGCCACAACCTGTGTGGGAAGAGTTGCTGTCCCCAGAGGGATATGATGTGGCTTATTATCTGAAGGCTGCCTTTTGCTTTCCCCTTCCTTGTGGTGAGATAGAAGTCTAAAGACAATGACCTAAAGGAGGAACAGAAGGAAGTGCTTCCCTTATACTTTCTATGACCTTCTATTTAGTGTGATCTTTGTTTTGATTTTGGTTTTGTTTTGTTTTTGTTAGATAGAGTATGTGGTATTTGGAGAAATACCTAGTGATCTTTCTGGAACTTTGGTCTTTTCTAATCGCTCCTTGAAACGGCTTCAAGAACGAATTGTACAGCTCCAGGAGGAGAATTCCAAGCAACAAAAACTTAACAAGGAATTCCGGGAGAGGCGTAAGCAGCTTATCCGAGAAAAGAGGGAGATTACAAAAACTATAAGCAGTGAGTAACTCAGCTCATGGATTATCTAGTAATATTTATTAGTCAGTAATATTTATTGATAAAAGGGAACTATCAAATGACTGTCTCCAACATTGAAAACAGTAAGTAATCAAAGAATCAAGAGAAAACAAGAACACCTTCTCATCTTACTGTTTCTCCTGGTACCATGAAATGATCACTCTCCTATATTAAAGGAATACATCTTTAATCATTGATATGGTTTCTCTGAATTAGGAAAAGTTTTATGTATAATTAAATATGGAATAGTCTAACAATTACCCATGTATCATTACCAAGCTTAAGAAATAAAACACTAAAGATACAACTGAAGGCCCTTCTTTTTCTAATATTATTCTGCTATATCCTTCCTAGGATCATTCACCATGTGAGCACACACATGTGGGCTGTCCAGAAAGTATCCAGCTGTGTAATATGAAAAATAGAGGCATTCATGGTTGAATTTTTTCAGGACCGCGCTCATATATTTATATGTACCCACACACAATATGTGAAACTACTTTTCATATATATTTTTTAAGGTTTATTTTTATTGTTTTTGACAGAGAGAGAGAAAGAGAGAGATACAGAGACAGAGAGAAGGGGGAGGTCCCAGAACAGTCTCCATAATTGCACATCATTGGTTTTTTCCTCATAGTTTCATTCCACAGGTGGGTGCGGGGCTGCACAGGGCAGGAGCTGGGCCAGGGTCTCACTCCAGTGGGAACCAAACAGGGGGAACTCCCCAGTTCAGCATATGGGTCCACATGGGCCCAGGCTGGGATTCGATCCTCGGTTCCCAGGGCTGCAAAGTGAGTGCTTAACCCACTGAGCCATCCTGGCTTCCCCCATATTTTTAACTGTTATACTATATAATTCATATAATTTTAAAGTTCACGTTATTAAAAGTTTTTTAGAATTATCCATATTGCTATAATATTATTTAATGGCCATTACAATATTCTCTTGTAGGAATATTGAGCTTATTTCTTCAGTCTTTTCTTGATATTTAGGATATTTCTAATGTTTCAGGATTACGGTTACAGTGAACCTTCTTGTACATGTCTCTCTGTGTATGTGTATGAGAAGACAAATCCCAGGATGGGGGACAGTACATTTTCAGCTCTCCTGGATATTGCCCCATTGCCTTCCAAAATGATTGTACCATTTTTGTTCAATGTGTGAGAATTGCCCAGGCTTCATACTATCATCGGTGCTTGATATTATCAAACTTTAATATTTTTACCAACCTGGTAGATAGATGCTAAGTTGTATTTCACTTTATTTTATTTTATTTTTTTTTAAGATTTATTTTATTGATTTTTGACAGAGAGAAACAGAGACAGAGAGAGACAGAGAGAAGGGGGAGGGCCCAGAGCAGTCTCCATAGTTGACATTAGTTTTCCATATAGTTTCACTCCACAGGTGGGCAGTGGGCTGCGCAGGGCAGGAACTGGGCCGGGAGCCTCCCGCATAGGCCCCGGCAAGAACTGAACTGGGGGCACACCCCAGTTCAGCATGTGGGTCCGCATGGACCGGGGCCGGGATTCGATCCTGGGTCCCCAGGGGGATTCAAAGCGAGCGCTTAACCCACTGAGCCATCGCAGCTTTCCCCCACTTTAGTTTTTATTCACGTTTCCTTGATTCTGGTGAGGTTGAACAGCTCTATACACATCTATTTGTGTTTCCTTTTCTGTAACTTCCTTGTCAAATTCTTTATTTTTTATTACATTCCTTTTTCTATTTGTTTTCTTATAGATTTTAGGGAGTTCTATTTATATTGTCTTTCTTTGTTTAATAAATGAACTTCAAATCTCTTTTAGTTATAGCTTGTCTTTTGTTTAGTGTATCTTTTTGGGAAATAGACATATTAAATCCTAGTTCATTTTATCAATCTATATATAGTTTGTGGGTTTGTGCATTGTGTGTATAAGTGTGTGTGTCTTGTTTAAGAAATTCTTTACTATTTTGAGGTCATAAATGTATTTCTCTATAGTTTCTTCTTTTAGGAGTGTTTTTCACATTTGCATTTTAATCCACCTGGAATTGAGGTAGATACCATAAGATTCATAGTGTAAAGATAATTATCTTTTAAAATATTTTTTATAATATTTGATAAATGGAACATATGTTTTAGTGATGAAGTAGTCCAGTTTTAATAAAAATAATATTACCAATACTGTAGCATCTACCTTAATGCCACAGAACTGTAAACTTAAAAATGATTAAAATGGTACATTTTATGTTATGTGTATTTTATCACAAATAACAATTGTTTAAAAGAAAATTTGAAAAAAGAAAAGAAAATGGAAATAATATGGTGGCCAAGCAATTCAGTTGCTTGGATATGTAGAGGCCAGCTTCCAGTGAGAAAGTATGATTCTGCCCTTATGGGTGACTGGATTATAAAATAAAAAAACACATGTTTGTGTAATACTTATTCCAGACACAGAGCTTTCTCAGGTGTAAGGCTTGAGGTTCCAGTGTTTCTCACGTACTTCACATTCCTTTGGCTTCTGTAGCCTGTGAGTGTTGTTTATACTTGGAAGTGCTATTCATCAACCAAGGAATAAACTAGTAAGAAAATGGGAAAGCTTGTTTCAGTTTGGGTTGACTCAGTTGGGGAAAATGTGTGAAGAAGATGAAATGAAGTACTCAAGTGTTTGGAATGTTAGTTGGAATCAAACAAAATCATTCCATGTGGCGGGAGTTTTACTCCATGACTTCCAGTTCTTCTCTCAGCCCATTTTCTGAAAGCAAGTCATGAATCTGATTAAAGACTGACTTCCTGATTCTGAATGTGAAACTTGGAGGGGATTTCTTTCCTGTACCCCAAAGAAAAAAGACTGAGCAGTAATGAGAAACACCACTGTTAGCTTGTCATTGCCTCCCTCCATCCCTAGACCCAATGGGGAAGAAGAGGAGAGTATATACCATGGGAGTGGGAATATTCACTCCATTCCAAGAAGGGCACAGCTAATGGCCATTGGCAAAGTGGGTGCTGAGTGTTCCAGAGTCTTCATGTCCCCAATGAACACTGGCTCATCTAATGCAGTCAGGAGCAGGGCATTAGGCTGGCTCCACAGGGGGAATGGCAAGGACCGAGTACATGTCCCAGTACATGAGGCTGCCATGGGAAAGGGTGCCCACATATATGGGGCTAGCTGGGGAAGGGGGGAGAGGTTGTCAAGGTTCTTACTGAGAGAGGTCAAGCAGCAGCCACAGGCTGGCCACACATGTACAAATAATATGACCATTTCGTTTGCATCACTGATTATCATGGTCACCACATTACACAAACTCATGGTGGCATTAAAGAAGAATAGAAATAAATAGCTCTTCCCTGGTTTGTGCAAAATGGCAGCCATGCCAGTTATGCTATTACAACAGAACCATAACAATGAAACCTGAATACAAAATTTCAGCACTATTGCAAAATTGTATCATCTTGTATACCTTAGCAGGGGTGGCGAACATTTTGGCGATTGAGTGCCAAAGTTTATGAAATAGGAGTATACTCGCTCAACTTGCGTGCCAACCCATCGAGTGAGATAGAGGTATCGATTATTTTTATGTCTATAAGAGGCATAGGATGTTTTTATAACAAAAAACAATAATTCCGCATGCCGAAATAATTGCTCCGCGTGCCACTTTGGGCACGCGTGCCATAGGTTCGCCACCCCTGCCTTAGGGCCTTCAGATTTCACCAGGGGACAGTCTGGTACCTGAGAAAATCTTGTTACAAGATTACGTTTTCTTGGGAATCTCAGGCCCCACAATAGAATTTTTCTCAGGTATTTCAGGTATTGTGTGTTAGCTGGAAACAAGGTTAAAAAATAAATATTTAAAAGGACTAGGACAAAAAAATGCTGAGGTCCAGAAGAGGATGGGAAGGGCTCTGTGGAAAGGTGACACAGCCGATAAGACATGGCTCTCCCTGGTTAGAGGACAAGGACTGCTGTTCATTCCACCTTCAGAATTGAGTGTATTAGAAATGAATCTTCCATGGATCTCACTAGTTGCTTTTAGAAAATGGTCTCGACAGAGTGAGTCCACATGTATGTGGCTATTTGGGGAACAGCATTCCAGACAGTGGGATAGAACTGAGATGGGAGTGAGCCTAGAATATCTGAGATGCAAAGAGGGGGCTGGCATGGCTGGTATGAATGAAGGGACAGGTGTGGGAAAGGGAGTAGGAGAGGTGACAGGGCAGTGCAAGACAGACTGTGTAGGGTTTCACAAAACACCACAGGGACTTACGTTTTTACTTGGAGTAAGATGGATACTTCTGTTAAGTGTCTGCTCTATTTTTAACACTAGATGCTGTAGAGACCAATAAAAAAAAATCAAAACTGAAGAATTCATCATTTAGTTGGGGTTCATTAACAGTCTGAGGAGGGGCAGATAAGGACGTGTAAGCCAGTTGGGGAAGATGAGTGTTCTACACAGGGTTTTATAGTAGATGAAGACAGTACAGCAATGGGCATTTTAAGTGAGGAAAGTAGCAGGTGAAAAGTCACAGAGGAAATATCAACTGGTAACATAAAATCTTTTATCATCTTACAAAGGCTGTTTCTTCGGATGTTGTTATTGGTATTGTTCATTTAATAACAATGGGAGCCACTGAACAACCTGATAGTAACTATCTTCTTTTAGAAATGGAAGAAACAGTCCATCAACTAATGATCAGTAAGTTTGGCCGTGTGATAGATCTAGAAGTGCTTCAAACACTTTCTGTGAATACAACACTTGAAGAACTCAAGATCAGAAAACTTCGAAAGGAGCTGTTGAATGCAAAGGAAATGAAGATGTGGGAGGTAAGGATGAGAGGGCATGTGATCTATTTTGGTTTCATCTGAGTGGAGGCAAGAAATCCTAGTGAGCTGTAAGTGGTTCTTGCAAAGCGTCTGTGCAGCTGAAGATGGTGATCTTTTGATCTTAAGCCTGTCTTGGCTTCCTTGCCATTCACTTTAGTTGTAGGGACTTGTCTATCTTGAGGTGACAGCACTAGCCCTGGGGTTTGGGGGCCAGGGTACATCTAAACATGATCATGAAATGGCATGAAAGATTGCAGAGCTTTCATTTTGAGGTCTACGTTTAAGTATAAAAGTTCTAATAGTGTTAGAAGTGGAACTGCTATACTCAGAGGATCCTAATTGTATTTTTCTATATAGCTTTTGAATGCTGTTCCAATCTGGAAATTAGAAAATACCTCTAAGTAATGACTTTTATAACAAAGAGTGGACTTGTTAGCTGAGAGAGCCTTAGAAGATGTTAATGCATACATTGTTCCTGGAGCCACCATGTGAGGCAGTGCTCCACTTACAGCTTGATTCAAAGACAGGAGCTTTCACAGACTTTATAAGCCAAATCATTGTGACTTCCCATTTATTGTCTTATCTCATTGGTAGACAGGAAAGGAGGAGAGGTTCCTACTGCTATCTTGTCTCATCTTTTCTTGTTCAAGATTTGCCACTGTGCCGTGAAGAAGCAGATTACCTAAATGTTCAGGTCAATGAACTGGTCCCTACTGGGGGAATGCTGTAAATCTAAAATAATTTGTTGGAGCAATGAGAGAACAGAGGAAAGCTACTAGCAGATGTCTATGGTCATTCAAGTAGTTCAGGGATCCTGGTCCAAGACTGGGGAAAGAGCAATCTATGCAAGTTTCGCACTTAAATTGCCATTCTCCCTTTTAATGAATGACTACCAGCACTTAGTCTGCCTGCTAATTTCATCTCTCAACAATGGAGTAATACCGCTACCTTATTTTTACCTACTTTTATCCTTGAACATACTTACATTCTTCTTAGTTTTTCTCTAGTCAGACTAGACCAAATGCAGTTGCTTCTGGTTGTATTTTCATATTGGCTTATAATTACATTTTCCTATGTGCGTATCACTCCATTTGCCTGATGGTTTTGATCAAATGTGGACATTCATTTTTCCTTATTTTCTCTCATTCACTTAATCCATTTTGCATCTTTCTGCCCTGGTAGGAAAAGATTGCTCAAATGCGATGCGAATTGATGATGAAGACAAAAGAACACACCAAAAAGCTTCACCAGATGAACGATTTATGCATTGAAAAGAATAAACTTGATTCTCGGTTGAACACCCTACAGAACCAGCAGGTATGCTTCTTTTCTTCAGACCCTTTGTTAGAATTGGGGAAGCTCTGTAAAGGTGACTATTGACAAGATTGTCAAGTGCTGGCCTTTAAACAAACTTTGATCTTGGATGCTTCTAGTCCACCTGGGTCGCTGACAACACAGTTGATACTGGTCACATTACAGTGGGACTGAGGGACCAATCTGATTATATGCCTCTTGGGTTCCATGAATTTACAAAAGTACTAATCAGAGGAGTTAAGTCTTGGCCCCAGAGAGGTAGTGTTATTTAGGTATAAATAAGGATAATAACTCCCTGAATTTGGTGTCAAACATCCATTTCCAATGTATTTATTTCACTAGACCTAAAGTGGGCATCTTGAATTGTGGGATCTCATGTTACCTTATTAAAAACATGTTACTTTTTATGGTTTTCAACTTGTTTTTATATAGTATTTATTGAGCCCAACATAGAGGTCCTTAATATGTGGTGGATGCTACTTATTTAATAAAGAGGAACCCTATTTAAGCCTTGCCCTCTAGAAACCTAACACATATTCTCAACTATATATGATTCTTACAATAGTATCTCTGAAAAAATTACAGTTGTTTCTCTTGGTTTTCATGTTTTCTTTAAGCACCCTGGGAATGTTCTAAGTCAGAAGTTCTGAGTTTGGTCCCTTCAATAATAGCATCAGCATCACCTGGGGAAACAGAAATGTAAATTCCTAGGATTCAGCCCAGATCCACTGAATCAGAAGCTGGTGGGTAACAGCTTAACAAGCCTTCCAGGTGATTCTGATGTATGCTCAAGTTTAAAAATCACTGGTCTTAGCAAAATTCCAAAAGAAGAAGAGAATATGATTTATTCCAGGGAGCACAGATAAGAGGATTTAGGAGGCTTGTAATTGGAGATTAGATGTGAGAGGAAGACTAGAATGTGAATATTGAGGGCCCTTTATCCACTGAAGAATTTTTAAGTGAAGAATCAAGGCAGTGTTCAAGAAAGTTAATGCCAAAACAAAATCTCCAGAGTAAGTAGTCAGTAAACATTTGTTGAATTAATGTGCTTTGCCACTGGAAAGTTTGGAGGTAGATCAGTTGAACGGAAAGATAAATAGTATGTCTCTTTACACTGTATGTCTTAATGATACATCTTTATATGTACAGTCTCTTTACATAGGACATCTCATTTAATCCTGAAAACACTACTTTCCAAAGCCCAGAGTAGTTAAGTAACTTGCTATATTTCTCAGAGCTAGAGCATGAGGAAATAAGTTTTTAAACCAAGGTCTGTCTACTTCCATCCATTGCTACTATTCTTATAACAATCTAGGCATGAATTGGGCTGGTGTCAAAAGACATTTCCAAGTCAGAATAGCCAGAATTTGTTTGGATATGGTGAGAACGGGAAAAAAGATTTAAAAAGGACTGAAGTGGGCATATGTTGGTACAAGCATTTAGCTGCACATAACCAAAAGCCCCATTGGAAGTAGTTTAAACAGGGGAAGCCGGGATGGCTCAGCGGGATGAGTACTCACTTTGCAGCCCCAGGGTCCAAGAATCGAATCCTGGCCCGTACAGACCCATATGCTGAACTGGGGTATGCCCAGTTTAGATCTTGCGGGGGCCCATGCGGGAGGACCCTGGCCTGGTTCCTGCCTTGTGCAGCCCCGCACCCACCTGTGGAGTGAAACCATATGGAAAACTAATGTTGTCAACTATGGAGACTGCTCTGGGCCCTCCCCCTTCTCTCTGTCTCTCTGTCCGTCAAAATAAATAAGTAAATAAATAATTAATAAGAAAATAAAATAAAAAGGCAGCAGCTTAAACAGGGTCCTTTTTCTCATCTAACAAGCAGTTTGGGGGAGATGACTAAGGGCTTTTGCTTTAGTGGATCCATGATACCAGGGGCCAGTATCTCTGTGATTCTGATTCTTTGATGTTTCTTACAAAGCCACAAGATGGCACCTCAGCTGTTTCACATCCATATACCAGCCCCTTCCGTCCCTTTCATTTAGAAAGCAAAAGGTTCCTGTTTGTGTCCACTTAGCCACCACTAGTTGGAAGAGAAACTGTAAGGTTAGTGTTTAACTTTCGCAACCTCTAAAGTGAAGGCGAGCAGGGGAGAAGAGGCAGAAGCGATTGGGTAATGGAAACCCCTACTTACTATGAACGTCTGCCATAGTGAGGGGCATGGACAAATCATGGACTTTTGGCTTCAGGTAACCTGGTTCTAACCCTGCTTTCAGTCCTTAAAATATAGACATGGACCAGTTCTTAAATTTCTCAGTCTGTTTCTGTAGCTGTAAAATTGGAGTAACACCATCTAGTTCTGAGTTGTGAGGATTAGATGACATAGCATATGTAAAGCACCTGGCATAGAGGAGATACGACGTTAAGTGGCATGTCCCTTCCTTTAATGTGCATTCAAATTTTGAACATCTACTTATGTGACAAGCTCTTGGGCAACTGCTGGGTATAGTGGTGAGATCCAGACATGCTGGGCCCTAGATCTAACAGGCACAGGATCTCACCAGAAAGACATGCCAAATATTTAGGTTGAACCATAACGAACTGCCACTTCTTTTTAGGCTTAAGAGTGGTCAAATATAAATTTCAAATGGTTCAATATGATAAATACAATGCTGGATCATGGCTGTTTTGATAGAACAGAGCAGGAAATCCTATACTAGTCCATGGGGCAAAGATATTCATCCCCCCTAAAAGTGATATCTGAGCAGATGACTGGACAAGGAAAGAAATCAGACAAGGAAATAAAGATTTCCTTTTTTTGGAAAGTAAACTACAACTATGCGCTATATAGAAAAAGGAGAATACTTGTCTTTAATTTCCAGGGATGAGCACTCCAGGATATGAATCACTGATAGCTGGCTTAATAAGTTACCCATCTAAAGAGGATTTGCATTTTAAGAGTTGTTTATTAGCCCAAAGGGGCACATTTCAAATGGTAGGTCAGTGGAAGAATGAAGGCCCCTTAAAATAAGGAGCAGTGGGCGTTTAAATGGACTGTAAGGCACTTCTAACAGACACCTAAATTTTCACATTCCAAATGATGCTGAAAGTAGGGAGGTGTTTTCTTCCAACAGGGCAATGCCTTCCAAGGCCCCCGGAAAGCAGATACCATGGCAAGAGAGAAGGTCACCGAGTTGATTCAACTCCAGGCAGAAAGGATTTTGGCCTTAAAGGAAGAGATTACTCTTTTGCGTAAGAAAGGTGGCCTTATCCTGCCACCCATTCAGTCTTCACAAGAGAACAGATGAAGCCCCTGGGCCTTTTAAGTTTGCCTTTTTTCCCCCCTCATATCCACCCGATCTCTGACATAAAGTTTACCAGAAGTCCTTTTTCCTCGTCTCCCGAAACAATCCTGTTATTTTAAAGTGAACTTACTTAGAAGTCTAAAACAAGATGCCATCACATTGCATAGTTTTAACTTTTTATCTTAGAACTGAATGCAGAGCCCAACATCTGTTTATTATTGAACTGAATCATTTTAGATCCGTTTGGAACCAACTGGATTGACTATGAAGCCTCAGAAGGTTGTATCATACACTGCAAGAAAGTATCTTTAATATGTCCTGTTTTAGGAAATTTGTTTTTGGTTATCTGAATTTTAGCCATTGGCAAGAAAAACTATCATTGAAGGTATTAGCTCTGTTCCACATTTTTTTTAAAGCCAGTGGGCTACAAAGTGAGTTACAGCCCAGATCTGAGGGGCCCCTGGTTTAGCTAAGTAGCTCTGTCCCACTCCAGAAGTGATTGCTAGGCCCTCAGCTGGGTTGTCTCTGTAATCACATCTCCTTTCTCTTGCCTGCTTTACTTCCCCTTTCCCATCATTTTCATTTTACTTACAGTCCTTCATTTTACTTCTTAAAATGTTTTTAAAATACTGCTTTTCTGAAAAACATGTTGTGTCTCAATGAGTGTCTTTCCCCCAGTTTAGCTGGATGGATGTACCGGTAACATTCTAAGAGCTGGTGCTGTATTTCTTCTGGCCAGCAGAGGGTGCACTTGTCCTAGACAGTTAGAGTTGCTCCTCGGCTTTCCTAAGATCTTTATCCAATTCGTGACAAGAGTGAGAAGCTAGGGTCTGGCACAAGGACTCTTAACGAGAGATTAAGTGTCTCAAGTGGCATTGCACCCCTAACTGATCTTTACCGAAATCTAGAAGATTGTAAGTCTGCACGCATCTAGTTCCACACATAAAGATTGATCCTGTGTTTGGACAGCAAACAGTAAGTAAAATGTGGATTTTAAACAACTGGTGTGGGAAAGCCGGGATGGCTCAGCGGGTTGAGTGCTCGCTTTGAGGCCCCGAGGACCGAGGATCGAATCCCGGCTCCGGCCCAGGCGGACCCACATGCTGAACTGGGGAGTTCCCACAGTTCGGTTCTCTAGCTGTCTCTGTCTCTATCTGTCAAAAGTAAAATAAAAATAAATATGCACTGAAGATAAAATAATTACTCTCTATAAATATAAAAAGATATAAAAAAAAAAAATCTTTAAAAAAAAACAACTGGTGAATCAACTCAGCTCTGGTAATGTTGGTATATCTTTGTAAAAAAGGAAAATGAATTATATCAGGCACCACATGCTCACATGTAGCACAACTAAAATGGAGAAAATACTTGGACTTAACACATACACACCCCTATGTAGAAAGGATTACTTTCATTCCTTCGATATGACCAAAGTTGTACCTGAAGTCCCATCAGTGAGAGAACTGTGAATCGACTTCTTTGCCTACTGTATACTGTCTCCCTCTTGGACTAAACAGTTATTAATGCATCCTGAATTAATAAAAACATAACTGACATTCAATATTTACAAAGACAAAAAATTAGAAACATCTGCTACCTTTTCCAGATCTCACCTCTTGACGGATCTGAAAATGTCACAAGTGGGTATGTTCTTCAGATACTCAAAGACCGAATCCTAACATCTAAGGAGAACGTTGACTCATACATGACTAAGCTGAAGGTTACAGGGAAGACTAAACATTTATTTAGAAGTTACAGTGTTTGTTTTCAGAGCTATGTTGCCACAGATTACTGATTCTGGAAGGTTTGTTAATGCTTATAGTACTGTACACATCGGAGTCTGTTCTCACGGGCGTCTTCTGAAAGCGTGTCCTGTAGCACCAGATGCGACCACTCCACAGGTGTCTGCAGCCTGCAACGCCATGGCCCTGGCTTTGCTCATGCACTCCCGCAGTGCTCCCAGGAGCCTCCCCTCCGGCCGCTGCTCCGAGGGCCTCCTGAAGCCTCCTAGGCGCCAGTCTCTGTTCCTCTTTCCTGGTTCACTCATTACGCTGTAGCTTCTTTCCTCTCATACCTTCTATGTCTCTCCAGAATTATAACACCACGTACACATTTATTTACAAGTGTATAAATATATAAATATGGCTATTATAGAAAAATAAATACCAATCTTCTCTGTCTCTTTTTAAAAAAATGATAATATATAGTCTTTCTGGAATATTGGCTTCTGCCTAAATTGTAGGAGGTGGTGTTTCAAAAGATATGTGCACTGGTGGGCTGGGGGAGAGCTGTCTCCCAAGCTCCTGTCCTATGTAGGCCCCTGCTGGGTGCTGAGGACACCACTCTGCACCCACTTGGCAGGAGTCAGGACTGTCCACTTCTTCAACTGGTACAAGGCCCAAGCAGCACGGGGGCCCTGAGGGGAGAGAAAAAGGGGCACATTAATATTCAGACCGAACCACCACCACTGGTCAGTGGTACTGGGTCAGTATCTGTGATGAAAGCTGGTTACACTGGTCCTGAAGGACAGAAATTTATTGCCATAAGGTCACTGATGCTCCCTTTAAAGCAAGCTTGTCCAACCCACAGCCCAACACAAATTCTTAAAACACAATTTTTTTGTATGACTTTTATTTTTTTTAACTCATTAGCTATTGAGTAATAGTGTATTTTATGAGTGGCCTAAGACAGTTCTTCCAGTGTAGCCCAGGGAAGACAAAAGGTTGGAACACCCCTGCTCTAAGGCCTCTCATAACCCACATCCCAGCTACCCATTTCAGTGGTGAGACCATGGAGACTCAAGCACTTAGACTATACTCCGGGGCTGAAACCATGACGTGTGGAAGAAAGCCCTGCTTCTTTCAGATTTAGGCTGCTGCTCTACCCTTCTGTCCTGATTTCTGGTCATGATCACTCACACATAGTTCATTCCCCCAAAAAAGGAAGTTCAGTGTTAATGATGCTTGGCCTGGAGCTAGGAGGTCTCTATCTGTCTTATAGAATTTCAGCTCCCAGAGACATGATTGAGGATGCATGCAGACCTACATCCATGTCATGGAGGCTAAGAAACATCAGCCAAGCCTACACCCAACCAAGCAGCCACCGATTTCCAAGAGACTGACACAAGGGAGATAGTGGGAGGGGGCTGGTGTGCATTGAGTCCCTTGGAGAAAAAGTTTTGTTAGCACAGAGTTCTGATGATGCTGTGAGAACTTGGCTTCTTTGTAACTGATGCAACCTTAGTCTTTAATTAAGAGACAAGACCCAACAGAGCAAGGTGTTTCGGAGTGATTAGAGAACACCTCTTAGTGTGATGACAGCCAGTAAGAATTTGTGAATGGCCTTGGAAATGCAGGCAGCAAAGGACTTCTTTCTCTACAATGGCCAAGCGTCCCTCTTTAGCCTTTGAGGACATAGCTCACCACGATGGAGAAGGACCCACTAGTACACTCCCAGACCTGGGGGGCCTTGAGGCAGGAAGGAGGGTGGCCAGCCACCTTGCCCTCCTGTCTCTCCAATGTAAAAGCTATGGTGGCTCCTGACCATCACCGTCAACGACTAGGGTATGCAGGCCTTCCTCATGTTGTCCCCAGACTGTTCAATGTCCTGCCCTGCCCCTGGCACTGACCTGGGTGAAAAAGAGGGTCCCATGTTGCTTCCAGCCCAGGATTCTGGGGCACAACCCGCCTTCCTGACTGGCTAGCAGTAGCAGGCTTCTCCTGGAGGTGGTGGCAGTCCTGCTGGGCCTGAAGTAGCTGGTGACTGGAGTCATCAGGCAGTGTGTATAAGAAAGAGCCCTCCTCTGGGTTAGCCTTGGCTGCCCTGCAGGCACGAGACCAGATGGGGAGGTGAGGTACAGGCAGAGTGGGCCCATGCCCCTACCACCTGGCTTTTTCCCTGTCCAAGGGGATCACCGAAGGACTACTCCCCTTTGAACATCAAGAGGTGCCACACCCACCTTTCCATGGGTAATCCTATAGTCTCTGTTTTATTCCGTGCAAGTCCTGAGTGTGTAAGGGAATGTGGTGTCCAGGGGCCTCTGGGCAAAGCCAGCAGAATATGGCTCTTCTGGCCTACCAAGTGAGGGGAGGACTGAGAGAGGCCAGCCGGGCTCCCGAGCAGAATGGACGTCACAGCTGCACATACAATGCCCTGAGGGCTGGAGCCCATAGGGACAGGCTATCAGGTGTGGGGATCCCTGAGGAAAGCACTGGTATTCACCTCACAGGGACTGACGCTGGACATGGGGACCTAAAGAGATGAGCTCTGGGGCTGGGAGTGGAAGGCAGGGGTGAGAGGGGCCTGGGTACCTGGAAATCTGGTGACTGTGGACATCATATCCATTGCTAAGAATGGTCGGCTTCGGGGGGCTGCTGGTGTCATCCTGCTGCTCAAAAGAAAGAGGAATGAAAAGGTCCTGTCAGAGAGTCCGGAAAGTTTCCTGTTTGCTCTTCAATAGGATGAGCTGGTTCTGACAACGAAGGCCTGGCCCACAACCCAGGATTAGAGGCTGGAAGGGAGGAAGCCCCAGGAGGCCACCCGGCCACTCCCTCCACAGTGGCCTGCCTGCACCTGCTCACCCACACACCCAGGGCTCTGTTACCTGCTGAAGCTCCCCTGGGCCATGTTGCTGAAGTTTCCTGCCTGCGTAGCCCATGGCAGTGGCAGGGCAGCCTCTGTTCATGTGCACCCCATTGGCACAGGCCCGTCCACTGGTGCCGCTGAGATAGGGCTGCCCATTGGCTCGGTGGCCTGGGAGTCCTCCCAGTGGTACCATAGTGTACTGGCAGGAGGAGGGCAGAAGAGCACTTCGAGGAAAACCCAGGTCTGGTGTATGTTCTGGAAGGACAGAAGGATAGAGCTGCTTAGGCCAGGGAGGCCTGGGGCAGCTTGGAAGAGTCCCTGTCTCAGAAAACTCCTGACCATAAGGTCACATGAGGTAGGCAGGGCATTGACACTGCCCCAGGGACGAGAATATGCTCCCTCAGGACATTCTTCCAGCCTGTGTATCTTCCTAACATCTAAGCTTTTCTCTCTCTCTCTCTCTTTTGCAATAAAGAGATGGCTGAGGATATAGGGGCAAGAGTTTAGGGAAAGAAGGTGGTGAATAAACAGGAGGAGTGATAATTAGGTGAGGTAAGCTGACCAGGAGTGTTGCCATTTGAAGCAGAAATTAGTGGATAACTGTCACATTAAGCCAGGATAAGGGGGAAAGCTCAAGGCAGCCCTTGGACCCAAGGAGGCAGGAAATGTTCGGAGGGAAGAGGTAGCGAAGTATGAACCCGTGGTCAGAGCAGCAGTTTCAGACATCAGAAGGAGCTGGAGCTGGATAAGTACTGAGTTTCCAAGGTGCAGGGAGGCTGGACAAACTCCCACTTCTTCATACGCTTCATCTGCCAAAGCCCATGAGCTGGGAGGGAAGGGCCCGTCTTGGAGGACTCTCTGCTTCTCTCTGAGCTCTCTGGGGACCCAGTGATTGGGAAGCAGGTGCCGCTGAGCCTGCCTTGCAGAGGCCTCCTGGCAGGTCTGCGGGGCCTGTCCGCGCTCTAGGCTCCGTCCCCTTGGTGCTAAGGAGGCTCACACACTCACTTTGCTTAGACCAGGCCCTCCACAAGCAGAAGGGGATGAAGGCAACGATGATGAGGACGACAGAGCCCAGGACGACCCCGACAATCAGGTAGGGCAGGTCACTGGAGCGTGCCACCATGGCCCCCGTGCCCATTGGTCGCTCTATGGTTTCAGGGGGCAGCGGCTGAGGTGGAGCCAGAGTTGGGGGTGGGAGTCGACCAGGCTGACCAGAAGACTTGCGAGCTGTAGTTGTGAACAAAACTCATATCAGCATCTATTTGTCATTACTTTCTCAACAATTAAAAAGAAAAAAACATGATGATTCCATGAGTGCGGGGAATAGAGCAGACCCACAAAACAGGGCCTCGAAGCCCTTTATTAGATAGGGTGGTGAAACTGGCTTCTAGTATGAAATCTGGGTGTGCTGAAGGGAACTGAACTATATTTAAAAGGCAACCTGAGGTATTTGTGGATCATGTACTAGGGAGTCAAGAGTCTGCTGGACATCAGTGCTATGGGTGTTTTCTAACAGAAGAGTTGGTGAACTTTTAGAAAAAAACATTAAAAATGCATGAAACTAGCAAAAGAACTGGGAATGGAAGAATGGACCCATGACTTCGCTCTTTCTGGGTGGATTAAGAGATGTGAAGTACTAGGCATGAGCTCGGGTCACAGAGCAGGGACATGGGTGTTAGGACTCCTTAGGACAGGCGGTAATTGTGAAAGCCAATTCCTAAGTGACAAGTCAAGACGGTAACCTTCTCATGTGCGTTTTGCTAGTATCAGGATGCCTCTGACATTGTAAACTTTTCTTCACAGCCATTTTCCCCTTGACTTTCTGGTAGTAGAGGCTTCTGATTTCCTCACTCTTTCTCAGACTGCTGCTGCTTCCTGTCTCTTTTCCTGTTCTTTTCTCTCTTCTTCTCAGATACTGGGAGGTCTTCCTGATCCCTCTTGGTCTGCACTGTGTGTGCACTCTCGCCTGTAACCATGACATATCCTGACGAAAATCCTAAAGATGGCCAAATGCCCCTACCAAGGGCCCTCGCCAGGCAGGAGACCTGCTGGATACTTGCGTTTCAATGTCTCAGAAGAATCAGACTCAGGAAGAGATTATGGCAACTTATTCATACTTAATATGAGGCACAGATGAACAGAAAGGTTAAAAATGTTGAGGGGTATTTGGAAAATGAAGTTGTCTTCCCGAGGAAGAGATACCTAGAAAGGCATGCAGAACAGTGGCTTTGACCTAGTCTGCTGAAAAGTTCAAGAAGAGAACAGAGACTACAAAGAGAATCACCTTTGGTTTCACAGATCATCACGTTGCTGAACTCGCTCTCCCCTCCTTCATTAAAGCACTGCATCTTAATGTCATAGGAGGTCTCTGGCTGCAGGTGGCTGATGGAGTGCCAGTATCTGTCTCCTGGGGAAAAGAAAAAGAGTCACAAGTGGGGATGTGTATCTGGGTTGTGTGGCTGCCAGCGGCAGTCAGTCTCACACAAGGCTGTGCACCAGGGCTGTGCACCTGGGCTGGCGCCACTGATGGCAGAGGGGCCCATGTGGCAGAGAAACACTGGAGAAAATGTTCTAGGTTCCCACCAACTTCCTGCTGTTGCAGCACCGTGAGAAGGAAGCATGTGGGTCTGTGACTTTGGTGACCCCAAATGTGTCTTAAAGGAGTCAAAGATATGGGGGCACAGATGCTTTGTTTTATACTTTCACCAACACCGAGACCCATTTGCCAAAAGAGGAAACTAAACCACACAAGAGCATTTCTCACCTTCCACCATATCCTTCTTGTAGTCACTATCATTGTCACTGTCTGTGGGTCGATAATAGATATAAAAGCCATGGATTGGAGTGTTGTTGTTACTTGCTGGAATATACTATCAGGGAATGGAGAAGAAACATGTTGACAATGGAGCAGAGAAACCATCAGGTGGGCAGAACCACTGCGGGATAGAAATTTTACCCCAGGCTAGAGTTTAGAGTTCATTGGGGGACCATGGCAGACAATTCCGATGGTATCCCCCTGGAGGATGCTGTGGAGATCACTCCTTATTTTATTTAGCTTAGAGGTCCCCCAGATTTGGAGACAAGAACAAATTGCCATCTCCCCAAAGACTTAAGTCCCCTCTGAACCTGCCTGGGTATGTGAGGGTGAGTCTCTCTGACTCAGTTCCCAGGTACACGGGTGGAGGAACACTTAACAGGAAGGAGAAAAGTAGCTCCTGCCTGCCTGTGCGTCAGGCAGCCATTCAGCTTTCTATTGCAGGCTGTGCAAGGCCACTTACCATCCATTTGAGCATGATGGTGGTCTCATTGACCGCATCAGTGAAGGTGATGTAAGGGCCTGCCACGGGCCTCTCGTATATGCGGCCACTGTAGCCCAACACCACATAGGGCCGGGAGGGGGCACTGGGTTCGCTCTCCCCCAGCATGTTCAGAGCCCGGACTCGAAACTTGTAGGAGGTGCCTAGTGAGAGAGATACTTACTGAACTCAGGAGCTGGGAAACACCTTCCGACTCCCCCACCACCCTTCCAGGCCTCAGATCTGGACAATCTTTTGGGCAGCCCTTCCTCAAAAGCAAGCCCCAATGGGCTCACAAGAACTCCCACCCTTGTCAGAAGGGAGCCACACAGGGGACGTCCCTGGACCTCTCTGGTAGAGAGGAAGGGCGGGAGAAGGGCTGGTGGGGCTGAGGTAACTCCAGCAGGAATATCCATGGGAGCCTATTGGCAGGTGGAGGACTAGCAGTGAGAAGAACCTTCAAAGCTCCCATTCTCCAGGTGGCTGGGGGCAGCAGCGGGACCAGGCAGGACAGTGGCCAGGCCCCTACCTTTCTCTAGGCCTGTGATCTCCACTGACAGCCGTGAGGGAGGGATGGTGCTGGTGGCCAGAATCCAGTCCCCAACTTTCTTTAGCTTCTTGTATTCCACACGGAAGGACTGAATTGGGAAGCCACCATTCCCACGGGGAATCCAGGTCACATACACTGATGTCTCAGAGGCCATGGAGATAGTGGGCCTGTCTGGAGCTTCTGGAGCTGGTGGAAACCATACATGAGGGAGGGAGAAAGCAAGAGGGGTCCCGATTAGAAGATAACCGTTATAGTGCAACTTGACTTGGCCTGATCCTCCCCACAGCCCTCAATCGCCTGGTGGCTGCTACCTGGGTTGCCCTCTCTCAGGAGGAGGAGCACTTACGCTAAGACTGCTAAAAGCTATTCCTATAACGTCAGAGTATGGAGCCAAGAGCCACTGCTCTCCCCTCCACTCTCTCTAGATCCATAGGGTCAGCAACCCCAATGTTTGATTCCCCTGCTTTATTTGAAAAGCTCCAATCTATATTTCCTCACTGTGGTTAATTGGAGAGGCTCCCAGATCCAGGTTCACTGCCGGTGTAAATCTTCAGGCAGTGGACCTGGTTTCAGTTCTGACTGCTCATCGACCCCGCCCCTCTGGGGTGCTGGGGGCTTACGCGAGAGGCGGCTATGGTCCGGCTGGCTGCTGCTCTGGAGGCTGGCTCCAGGGTCATCTCTCTGGATCTGCTGCTCCTTGCTGGCCATGATTTCAGGTTTGGGGCGCCGTCCTGAGTAGAAATGGATTGAGATCAGCAAGGAAGGGAGTGTGCATCAGACCTCCCTTTCCAGAGTCTTTCTGCCTGAGGCCTGATAAGGCAGTGCAGGTAATAAAGGACACTGGAAGTGTGGTCTGATTCTAGCTCTGCCTGGCTATCATTGTGTTGCATCTGGCCCCTGAGTGGGGGGTGGGCAAAGGAATGCCAGAGAGCCAGCTGGTGACTCTCCTGTTGAGAGGTAGGACCTCAGCTTGGGCACACAAACCACAGGGAGATGGAACTGGAAGGAAGATTAAGTTCAAGGTGAATAGCTGGAACAAGGTGAGCAGGGCTTTGCACGTGGGCCTAGTAGAATTTGCTCAGGCCCCCGGAGACGCCATGCAAGCTGGGGGAGATGACTGACCCTTACCCGTGCGGAAGGTGACCATGGCTGTCTGGCCTTCACCCACACAGTTGTAAGCTGCCATCTCCACTTCATACAAGCTCCCGGGGTCAAGTCTGGTGAGGGTCAGGCGGTGCTGGCTGGCTGGAATGCCAGAGACTGTCCAGTCATCAGAGGAGTTTGTGATCTGCTGGACAAGGTGGCTAGTATAAGGACCTGCGTCTTGGCCTGGAGCCACAGGTGGGCTGTGGTTTGCAAGGAAAGCAGAACTGAGCCCAGAAGGGCCTGGGGAGGGAAAGGAGAATGGGCCAGGTTGGGGGAGGGGTGGTGCTGCAGGGTGCGAATCGGCCCTGCTGGCTCTGGGACATCTGTCCTCCCTGGGACAGTGGAATCAGGCCCCCTGATCCCTCATCTAATTATTCCATCAAAGAAAACCCAGTGGGGAGGGTCAAAAGGGGATATTGCTGAGAATTTCTCCAAAGATGACCTCTCTCTCTTTCTGAAAATCTCCATATTTAACCTTCTTTCTCCTTGCTCTGTTTAAACCAAACATCGTGCCTTCCTTCAATTTATTCTAATGAAAATGATAAATACAGCTGCACCAGTACAAATGGTCACATGTGCCAAGTGCTAACTATGTGCTAGGCACGGAGCTAAGCACTTTATGTGTGCTCAAACAACCCAAGAGACTGGTGTTGATAGTATTCCCACATCAAAAATGAGCAGACTAAGACTTAGACAAGCTTGTCCAGCCTGCGGCCCGAAGGCAGCATTCTACCCCTGACGGCTTTGAATGTGGCCCAATACAAATTCGTAAACTTTCTTAAAACATTATGAGATTTAGTTTTGATTTTGTTTTTAGCTCATCAGCTGTTGTTAGTGATTGTGTATCTTATTTGTGGCCAAGACAATTCTTATTCTAATGTGGCCCTGGGAAGCCAAAAAGTTGGATACCCCTGACTTAAGAGAGATGAGTAATGTGCCTCAGATCACATCACTAGTGAACACAGAAACCATCAGTGCATGCTCATAATCATAACCTATCCTAGGAAAAAAATAGAATCTGGAAGTTAGAAAATCCTGATTGTGTCTCTTACCAGCTGTGTAACCCTAAACAAGTTTCCTAACCCCGCTAATCCCTAAGCTTTTCTCTTGTAAAATGAGGTAAATGCAATCTCTCAGGTTATTCTGAAGATTAAATTAGGTGATTTATGTAGTGTTGAGCTTTGAACTTGGGCCCTTCTCCTGATTGTCCCACATCTTCCACTCTGTGAGGTTACTGCCAATTTCAATCCTCCATTTTCTGCTCCAGCCCTCAGCCCTTGCTTAGAACTTAAAAACTGTGGATGAATTGTAATGATTATGGATTAACACTCATGACTTCAGATTCCTAGCTCTTTAAATACAATGAATGAATGAATGAATGAATGAATGCATGCATGAATGTATGAGCTCCAGGCTCTGTGAAAGGCAATGCAGAGAGGCTGCAGCTTCTCACCCACCCTGCCTTTCAGGGACTTAACTGAGTCTGTGGGAACCTGAAGTTCTGGTTTGTTGAAGGAATTAAACAGCTGGTAGGAAAACTCTTATCCCTAAGCAGAATATTCCAAAGGAGAACAAAACCTGCTATTGAAGGGACAGGGATGGTCTGGGCTCATTAATGTCAGGCTTCCAGGATTCATTCCAAGGGGAGAAGTTTTTACAAACTGAGAATCCCTGGTGGTGCTAGAAACCCAAACACAGTAGTCCTGGGTCTGCAGATGCACCAGGAAATGAAACCTGTGCTTCACCGTGTGAAAAAATGAAAATGAGCTGAATAATTCCCAGTCCTCAGCAAAGGGGAGATGGGGGGAGCTGAAAAAACATGACTCAGAAGCTGAGTTTTGATTTTCAAAATCAGCTTTTCTTATGTGATGATCCTTAGGACATGAAAGGAACTGCTTTCAAGACAGTTTCTGCCTTGGCAATGCCTGCCTAACAGCTCTGAATGCCCTACCAGCTGAGATGGGACAGAAGTCAGACCCCGGGGGGGGCACTGTCCTCTCACTTCCCCTGGGCCTCTCTCCTCCTTGACTCACCCAGCGCTGGCCTCACACTTCCACTGGGCTCAGAAATGAAAATCAGAAATGGAGGACTGGTAATTAGTCACTGTCACACATGTCGAGAGGGTCAATGCAGCCTCCGCCTGGCATTTCCGGATCACCACACGTGGCCTTCGCCAGCCTGCTTCTTGGTGAGGCAGTTCTGTGGCCACCTATTGGCCTGAAAAATATTATTCTTGCTCTCATGCTGATGCCTGTCTCTTGAGGACCATAAGCATTTGGCCTGCCCTGATCTTTGTCTACAACTCAGAGGTGGAGGTGTCCAGTTACGTGGGGAGAAAGGATTAGGACCAGCCCTGGCCCATAAACTGTGCTGAACAATGCTACTTTTTGTTAAAAACATATTCATCCCCTTGCTGGCTATGAAGAGGCCAGCAGGCTGAGGGTTAAAGAGAAACTGCCCCGCCTTGGCCCCCACCTAGGTGTCTTTCTGACAAACCTGGGTCTCTGTGGGCTTGTCCTGACCCAGGGTCTCCTAGTCTCATAAGAAAGGGCACGAAGAGAATGAGGGCAGGGGCGCTGCCACGGTCCAGAGCAGGGGGTCCAGCTGCTGGACAGCCAGCACTTTCCACGGGGCAGGGCTGGTTGTGTTTGTCATTTGTTTTGTGTTTTGGAGGGGGAAGAAGGGTTTATAAATACTTTTAGGTCCACATCTGTATATTTTCCACATTTTCTTCTAAGTGATCATACACTTTTATAAGTAAAATGATTATGAATGCATAATAAAATGTAGCCTTTATAATACATTAATACTTATCAAATAAGATTTAAAAATTTTTAAGAATAATTGTCTACTGTCTAATGGCCTTTGAAAGGAAACCGCATGCACCTAGAGTGAACAGAAACATTTTTCCAAGGGCATTTTCCTAGAGGGAATTCCACATCCTCCTTCCCCTAGGGGTAGCAGCAAGTGAGGCCTTGCACATGGGTGGCAGCCGGGGGCCATGTCCTGCCTCACAGGACAAACTGTTCAAGAGGACGGGCCAGCTCGGCTCTGGCAGAGCCAGAAAGTCCTTCTCTGACAGCTCCCAAAACATTCACTGGACAGACTCCCTTCTGTCAAGGAGAAAGAGCTACATGATGTGTTTTCAACTCAAATGCCTGCTTGTCAAGCCCAAGGCATGATGAATCCTGAGAACTGAGG
This sequence comes from Craseonycteris thonglongyai, assembly GCA_004027555.1. Taxonomy (NCBI): domain Eukaryota; kingdom Metazoa; phylum Chordata; class Mammalia; order Chiroptera; family Craseonycteridae; genus Craseonycteris; species Craseonycteris thonglongyai. Next base: position 111,606 of record PVKE010000570.1, on the reverse strand, counting down.
GGGTATTTTACAGCCCTCAGAGAAAATACCTGTTCTCAAATATTTGTTTTCCTGGCTGTACAGCTTGCTCACCATGCCAGAGTTCCTGCAGGTATGTACCCAGCAGAGCTTACTTTGGTTAAAAAACAAAACGGAACAACAAATGACAGGGATGAAGAGAGGACGGGTAATGGTTGACAGGGAGACTCTGGTCCTCGAAGCTGTTGGTGTTAGTTAGCTTCTGGCAAACCAGAGCATTAAGCTCAGACCTGGAGGCAAACATGGCTTTTTCCTGAGCCTCTGAGGGTCCCAAGTGCCCAACACAAACAGCTTCCCGAGAGGTGGGAGGAAAGCACACAAAGCACACTGAGGGAGACAGAGGCTTGCTGGTCCAGACCGCAGGCGCTCAAGGGGAGATGGCCACAGGGACGAGACCGCACTGAGCCTGAGAGGACGGGGACCCCACGCCAGGCACCATACCTTGCGGTGTTTCACCACGTAGTAGAGGATGGGTGCCCGGCTGCCGCCCTCGTGCCGAGGCCGCCACACAAGCTCATACGAGTCGGTCTTGGAGGTGCGGGGTGAGCTGAGGATGATGGGCGCCTCCACAGGAGACCCCTGCCCCTTCTCTCCAGGGCACTGCAGGGAAGCTGGCTGCACTGACGTCAAAGGCCTCGGAAGCCTGGGGTGCCCCCTCAGCATCTGGTCAGGGCTTCTGGGTCTGGAGGGTGGCATGGGAGGTGTGGCAGTGTCCAGCTTAGCATCCTGCCGTGGCCTCAGGGTCGTGCCTGGAGGACCAAGCAGGAATGAGAAGGGAGGAAAGAAGGTGTTAGTCTCCCTGGTCACCTGCTGAGCTGCTGCCTCCCCCACCCCCCGGGAGAAACAAAGTCAGAGAGAAGAACTGCCCTCAGCTCAGGGCCTGGCATGACCATCAGCCCACTCAACACACAGCCAGGCTCTGTGGGAAGAGAGGGCCATGCATCTGCCCTGCAGGAGGGAAAGGCAGCCTGGTGCCCACGCACAGGTGTCTTGCCATGGCTCAGGCCTGGAAGGCAAGCATCTCTACAGCTTGCTGTTTTCCTGAGCCTACACACCAGCCTTGTCTTAAGTGAACTATCTCCACTTGCTCCTGAGGTGCAGGAACCCTGAGCCCTCTTTCTCATGCCTAACAATGGGGCTGGGGGCATGTGCCTTCACTGTGGGAACTGAACCCCACAGCACAACGTGGGCCTTTTCCTACTCCACTGCACTGACCTGGGAATGGCAGATGTGAAGCCAACTGTAAATGCCCTCTGAGAATCTGAGGCCAGGAGAGGCAACACTTCCTCAGTAAGCGTCCACAGACTCTGCCAATACCTGTTTTTCCTCTACGTGCCCTCCTGCATCCTAAGAGGTTGGCCTCTGATAATGTTGATTCAGCATTTCATCACTATTCATCTTTGTATTTTTCTCAGATTATTTCCCTGATAAGTTTTATGTCCTCCATGTGAAAATTCTTTGTTTCTCTGCATCCCCCACATTACCTAGTGAAGTGCTGAACATACAATAACTGCTCATAGTACAGGTGTCAATGAAATGGATCAAGCTGAGAAGGACATGGGCTTGCTTTTCTTTACGCTAGAGCAGATGTTGTCAGACTCGGTTCCATGGAACCCAATGAACCCACAGATTCTGCAAAATCTTTAAAAGGTGTTTTTTTTTGTTTTTTTTAAGATTTATTTTTATTGTTTTTTCTTTTAATTGTTTATTGTTTTTGACACAGAGAGAGAGAGAGAGAGAGAGAGAGAGAGAGAGAGAGAGATACAGAGACAGAGAGAGAACTGAACTGGGGGAACTCCCCAGTTCAGCACATGGGTCTGCACGGGCCAGGGCCGGGACTCGATCCCTGGTCCCCAGCGCTGCAAAGTGAGCACTCAACACACCGAGCCATCCCGGCTTCCCCTAAAAGGTGTTTTTTTAAAGACAGCAACTAAATTGGTCATTTTCACTAGTAAAAATTTGCACTTCTGACTTTCTTTTTTTTTTTAATATTTTGAGAGAGAGAGAGAGATACAGAGACAGAGACAGAGGGAGAACTGAACTGGGGCACTCTCCAGTTCAGCATATGGTTCCGCACGGGCCGGGGCCAGGATTCGTTCCTCGGTCCCCAGCGCTGCAAAGTGAGCGCTTAACCCACTGAGCCATCCCAGCTTCCCCTTCTAGCAATTTTTTTTTTACTTCTGACTTTTTAATAAGTTAATGTAAATTTGAACTTACAACTAAAAGCCACTTTATTTGATATATTGGAGTTCTATTTTGGATTTCATCTGAGAAAAGGGTTCTGGGAATGCTCTGCTGGAATCTCAGGCCTTGGGCTGCACTTACCGGGCCGGGCAGTCCTCAGCTGGACCACAGCATGGGCGCTCCCGACTTCATTCTCGGCCATGCACTGGTAGACACCTTCATCCTCAGGCCCCACGCTGACCACCCGCAGGAACCTACGCGACAGTCGGAGGCGCTGGCTAGAGGTGAGGGGCACAGCATTCCTCAACCACAGCACGGAGGGCGGCGGGTTCCCGCGCACGTCACAGGTGAGCTTGGCGCTCTGGCCCCATGGGATGACAAGCTGGGACAGCTCCACGGTGACCTCAGGGGGTTCTGCCGGGAAACCAGAACAGGGATGAGAAAGGCTGAGTCTTCCTGTCCAGGGTCAGACAGGCTGGGGAGGGGACAGCAGGCAGGAAAAGCTCCCAGTAGCTGTTGCTAGAGGGAAGAAAATGTCCCACATTCCCTTCATCAGTCACCACAGTAAAGGGCATAAAGATCCGAGGATCTCTGCCTGTACTCCTCCATCACTCATTCAGCACAGGACCCCTCCCAAGGTATCTGAACCTGTCTGTGTCTGGGGTTACGAACTTCTAGAAAAGCCATGCTGACCAAAGACACATAAGGTTTGCAGGAGACACTCACCAAACACCTGAACGTTGTAGAGGATGACAGCTGCCCCAGGCTCTCCAACCCCGTTGTCAGCCATACAGCGATAGGTCCCCGAGTCCTCCTCACTGGTGGTATCGATGAGAAGGTTGCTCAGCAGGAAGCGTGTCTTGTTGTAGCCTGTGACACTGGACCCGTCCTTTGCCCAGGTGACCCGTGGGGGTGGAATCCCACTGGCCACACACTCTAGGATGAGACTCTGGCCTTTGGTGACGATGATGGTCTGAGCCTCTGGAGGGTAGATGATGCGGGCAGCCTCAGCAGTAGAGCCTAGAGGAGCAAGAGGAAAGACAGTGTGTGGGACCAGGACTTTGTGCAGAGGGTCCCCTCCATCCTGCCTTGGGCGACCCAGCCCCAGTAGAGTGTGGATTCGGAATCAAAAAGCCTTCAGGAGCTTACCGCCTATACAAAGTGGGGCAAGTGACTTTGTTCCCCTGGACCTTGGTCTCCTTATGAGACCTCCTTCTGCAGAAAGCTGTTATGACAGGAAGAGATGGCAACGGAGTGTAGCATCGCTAACACAGCATATGTACAGGTATCTGTGTGTGGACAGAGGAACACCTTAAATGGTGCCGTGATTTTTCTCACTTTCAATTGGTAAGGGCACTCCAAGATTGAGAATGAGAGGGGAGATAAAGATCCCATGCCCCTCAAACCCCACCCATGGGTCTTAGTTCCCAAGTATCTTCCACAGTGCGAGCATCTAACAGAGTGTCTTGCTGAGATGAGTAGGACTTAGTATTTAAAGATATGCATTTCTCATATTTCATGGTCCGTAAAGCAAATCAACTAGTTCATGGGGTGCTCAGTCGAGGAAGCAGCAATCTTTTTTCAATGCTCAGAGAGAGACCACATAGAACTTCTTAAAAGGCATGCTACTCTTCAATGTGCCACCTTCCTCAGGGACCTTCCAGGAACACGTTGACTGTATGATTTTGCTTCATGGGCTAACCAGAGACACGTCCAGGTTTTGTAAGACCTGAAACTCACACAGCTTGAGAAGCCCTCTTTATGAAAAAGAATACAAAATTAAGCAAGAGACCAATGAAGTCTCGTTTTAGTCCCTTCATGATAAACCCACCTCTGGTACTGACTCTAAAACCTAATTCCATGTAAGATGTCAGTCATTCCTCTGACTACACAGGGAGCTCAGAAAAGTGCCTGGTACCTGGGAGGTTCTCAGCAAAGGTAGCTGCTTTTTTATATGAATGGGCGAGTCTGTGGGACTCCACGGATTTTCACCAGAGGGAGGTGTTGGACACACTTCCGCAGTGCAGATAGCAGAGACATCCTGGCCTCATACAAGGCAGGCCTGAGGGCCTTGCACAGGCACAAATGCACCGTCATCTTCTCTACACATATGCTGTCGGTGGCTGAGCACCAGACTGTCCTGCCCCAGCCTACATATTCCAACTGATCTCACTCTGAAAGAAACAGTGAAGGAAAGCTCTCAACAGGCAGGAGGGAAGGGGTGGCCCTCACATGCCTCTAACGTGACCAGGAAGCACAGCCATGCCCTTGAGTCAAGCCCAAGGGCCATGCGTTGTGAGAGGCTGCACTTGGGCTCTCCGGAGGGGGAGCCCCCCTTGCTCATCCTGGCTGAGTCCTGAGTCTTCAATATCCCACTGGCCCGAGTCCAGTGACCTTCATCCCACCTTGGAGAACACAGAGCTGGAGTGTGGACTGTGGCACCCCCAGGTACCCTCTTCCATCAGCAAGACCCTGCCCCTTACGGCGCACGCGCAGCCTGTCACTGGAGCCTGAGGTTTTCACTTCCTGGGTCACTGGGTTGTAGGCAGCACACTTGTACATCCCCTCGTCCTCCTGGCTGGCGTTCACAATCTGGAGGTTCCCTGACGGCATGATCAGGTAGTTGTCTGAGGAAAGGATAGGAGAGGGGAACATGGAATGAGCCTGGGCCTAGAATAGTGCATCAACAGCTTCCACAAAGGTGCGGGGCGGAACAGGAGGGCAGGAGTCAGGAGCTGTACACCCGAGTCCCAACAAGCCCAAACCGAAAACGCTATTCTCCCCATAAAACCTCATACTCAGGGAATGAAACTAACGAACCAGCTATTATTTATTAACGAACTGGCTGGCTGCTTAGCTCCCCCAAGTTAGTACGTAGGTCTGTGGAAGAGCATCTTATATTTACAAGGGCACCAGGGTAAGGTGGAAAGGCAGCAGTTATTTGGGGTTGCCCAGACCTGGACTCAAGCTCTGGGCCTACGTGTTCTAACGGTGTGATTTTGAGCAAGGTAATTAACCCCACAGATCCTGTTTTCTCACATCTAAAATGGCCTAACGTGTGCTGCTTTGGAGCCACTGTAAGGATTTAGGGGCCTGTGCTGCACATATGGGAGATGAGATGATCATTCCCACAAGCCACCAGGAGAGACTTTAGAACTTCCCATCAGTCTCTGTCATGGTCTCAGCTTTTAGCCATGTCACTAGTGAATACCTTGCAACCAGGAAGAAATATTTGAATCGCTAACCACCACCCTCTCCATAAATGCCACGAAAGCCCTTCCTCTGCATCACTGGCCTGCTAGGCTGTGTCTGCTTCTGGATCAGGGGGGCCAGGAGGGTGGGGCCCCAAGGCTGTGTTCAGCTTCTTTCAACAGGAGACTGATTCACAGCTGCTGGAGACCCAAGTGACAGGGATGGTGTTCAGCTTCCTGGCAGGCCAAGGACTGGCCGCCAGCTCTGAGCATCGTGGTGGCATGCTCTATGAGCTGTGGTGTCCCTGTACTGAGCTCACTGAGCCTGGCACGTGCCTGCCTGCCTTCCACGGGGCTACTTAGGCAAATGGCAGATAAAGGGGGAAAAGCCCTTGACCCTCGTGGGATGGGCAGGCTTCCTCGAGGGGCTACTGCCCCGCTTTTGCTGGGGACAGTTGGGATTCCACACTCAGTGCCCAGTTATTTCTAAGGGGCAGGATAAGGGTTTTTTACCCTTTCAAAAAAACCAGTTTTTGTTATTTTCTATATAAACATATATTCATTTCATACCCAGAAAAAGTTAATAAAAATATTTTTTAATCTATTAAGATATTTTAAAAGGCCTATTTGGAGCGGTGGGGTCCAGTCAAGTAGGAAATACTTGCTTTGAGTGCAGGGTCACCTGTGGATGAAGCTGACTTTGTCTTGCGAGACATCCTCTCTCCCCACTGGCACTTTGTGACCAAAGCTTGGCCTCCCTTGGCCCAGCTGTCATGCCCAGTGTGGCCTGTGCAAGAAGCTGTGCTAGCTGAGACAGTGGTACTACCAGGAACATGCAGAGAGGAAAACACTCAAGTTCCACTAAAAAGAATGCTCTGTCATGTGGGGATGAGCTCCACCCCTCACAGCTCCAGGAATGGCTGTTTGTCAGGCAGCCCTCTGTGTATGCCTGGTGGCGGGAGCTCACACCGGGAGAGGATGTGGAATCCTGTGCTAAGAGCCCTGATCAAATGTGGCAGCTCAGCAATATCTTCCTGGGCCTCAAAGGATGAAGACATTCCTCATGACAGGGCAGAAGACCTCCGTAATCTCTTTAGGATCCCCAAAGAGCTAGCAAGGTTGAAAAGGTCTGAGCAGCGTGAGGAGGGGGCTCCCAGGTGTTGATGGGGGTTTAGGGGACAGTGCTCAGAGGTGGCCAGCTTCCCTCTTGGTTTTGGCCTGTGGGCTCCTGCTTGCTCACTCACCTCTGGATGCCTCTAGCCACTCTTGTTTGACGCTGTATCGGACCTGGGCTTTTGGGTGGCTCTCAGGAAGGTGGCAGGCAATGACTGCTGTGTTCCCCTCATCTACTTCAATCACGTGCTGCACGTCTAACTTGAAGTCCTGGAGATCTGTGGAGACATGGGAAGGTGCCGGTTGGGCTTGATGGAGGGGACATGCAATGTTTCTGGGTGGTTTGTGTCTTGGTGTGTTTAGTAAACAGCTGCAGACCCTCACACACTGAGGGCTCTCTGGGGGTCCTCTGAGTCCTTCCTCTAGCCTTTCGTTGTCTGAGAGTTTATAGGATGGAATGCATGCCTCTCATCACTGCATGGGAGTTCAACTTGTAAGCTGCAAGGTGGGGGTGGGTGTAGAGAATTCCATCAGGAGGTGCCTGTGATGCAGACCAGCCTTTTCTGTGTCACTGAGACATGGGCGGAGTTGGTCAGGCCCACTGGCCCTACTGAACCAGGTCATAGTCAAGGCACAAATGTTCTGGAACAGCTTAACTAACGGAGACTAAAGGGAACAATGAAAGAGAATATTGATGTCTCTTTTCCAATTGAATCAAGAACAGCCTTCCCCTATTCTTCTCAGACATCCACAGTGAAAAGTGACCGGCTGGAGATTCCACTCAACTGACAACCATGGTTATAACCAGAAGGCTGATTCCTGCTACCCGGGACCTGTATTCTATGTCAGGGGACCCCAACCCCTGGGCCACAGACTGGTGCTGGTCCATGGCCTGTTAGGAACCGGGCTGCACAGCAGGAGGTGAGAAGTGGGCCAGCTAGTAAAGCTTCATCTGTGTTTAAATCACTCCCAAAGGCTCGCATTACCACCTGAGCTCTGTCTCCTGTCAGATCAGCTGCAGTGTTATTCTCATAGGAGCACCAACCCTATTGTGAACTGTGCATTCAAGGGACCTGGGTTGTGGGCTCCTAAGAGAATCAATACCTGATGATCTGAGATGGAGCTGAGGTGGTGATGCTAGCACTGGGGAATGGATGCAAATACAGAATTACATGAGGGTTTTACTGCACAGAGACCCTAATAAGTCAACTGCTTGCAGACTCAAATCAAAACCCTATCAGTGAGTGGCAAGTGACAATTAAGCTGCATCTGGTAGTAGGCTCTAATTCAGAATGTGACACTTACTTTAGCTTGCATGTGGCCCTCCCATTATTTTATTTACCACCTCTGTCTGAGCCGCTTTTCCGCATAGCGCACTTGTCTCAGTCACAGTTTTGGTAAGCCCACAAGCTAACCCTAGCCAAAATGAGCAAAAAACAAACGTCATTGGAGAGCTTCTTTGAAAAGGGGGAAAGACCCAATGATGAGACAGCAGAAGACTCTAAGACTGCCAACAAAAAGAAAGCTTCATTTAAAAGAAAATACCAAGAGTCCTACTTAAATTATAGGTTATGGGTTCATTACAACAGGTGATTCACATTCTCCAAATCCATTTTGTATAATATGTGGCGACAGGCTATCCAACAAACCCATGAAACCTTCAAAATTGCTTCGCTACATGGAAACTAAGCATCCTGCATTAAAACACAAGCCTTTGGAGTTTTTCAAAAAGAAAAAAAAATATGAACACGAAGACCAGAAGCAATGATTGAAGGCCACCACTTCATCAAATGTGTCTGCACTGAGAACATCATTCTTAGTGACTAACCGCAGATGAGACCATCTAGTTGCAGGAAAACAAGCTCGGGGCTCCCACTGATTCTGCACTATGATGAATTGTATAATTATTTCATTATATATTACAAAGCAGTAATTATAGAAATAAAGTTCACAATAAATGTAATGCACTTGAATCATCCTGAAACCATCTCCCACCCCCCCACACCCATCTGTAGAAAAATTGTCTTCCATGAAACTGGTCCCTGATGCCAAAAAAGTTGGGAATTGCTGCTCTATGTCATAATTCTTTATCAGAGAGGGTAAGCCTTTGTCAGGGATGGGGTATAGATCTGTGGCTGCCCTACGGGTTTTCTAAGGCAAAGAAGGATCTCCCTGGTATGGCTTAATGGCAGTGGCTAATGGGGGAGCTGAGGTTCCTGACACCAGGGTTCAGTCTCTGGAAGCCTGGTGGCCACCTTTCCTGGCTTGGTGCGGTGGCAGGAAGAATGGGATCTAAACCAAGAGAGGATAAAGATTCGCCTGTAACAAAAGCAGGATGTTTCTCAAACAATCCAACAGTTCAAACAGAACTCTTTTTATAGAACCTGAATCACCTGATATTGCTGAACAAAATGGGCCATTTGTACAACAAAACCACATTCCAAATTTCTTTTTCAGAATAGTTGAGTTTAACGCAAGAGAGGAAATAAAGCTAATGGAAAGGTAAGAGATGAAACTATTTACCCGGATACTCTCTTTATAAAGGCACATACTTAGAAAACACTCTGGAGGCGCCCTCATTGAATGCTGATCACACCAAATTCTCAGCAGCTGAGAAGGGACTCCATCTGAGCTCACTGCGATACCAGTGCAAGACCCTGCCTACCCGTGCTGTTGTTTATACTGGACACTCAGAGAAGGCAACAGGAGCAGGGGGGATCACAGAACAGGTAATTACCAAAAACAAACCACTGTCACCACAGGAGAGACTGGTGATCAAGGCACTCAGTGAGGTCAGAGGCTCCCGCTTAAAACTTTCCGAAGCTCTCAGTCAAGCCAAGCCAGGGCAGGAGAGTCCTTCTGTTTCTATGAAAGGATCACTGTCCCTTTGGTTACAATATCAGATTGTGAAGTTTTTAGGAGTAGGGACTAAATCTTCGTATATGTATGTCTTCTGAACCTAACCCAGGACCCAGCCCAAGTAGATGCACAGTAAATACTGACTGACTGACTAACTGACTGAATGAATGAATGACTGTCTTGGAGCTGGACCCCTCAGTCAGGGACAAGATGCCATTTTATGTTGCCAGTGGATGCGGATTTCCTAGTTGAGCTTGCTCTACATTGTGAGCGCTAGGATAAGGGCCTAGCACGACAAATTTTCTACAAACCTTTTATCCCAGTATGGTCAACCTTCTAAGTGTGGCTATTTTGAAAATAGAATGTTTCTTGGGAGGTTACTTGCAGGGTCAACAGAAAGAGGTAAAATAAGTCTAATAAATTTAGAGTAAGAAAATACATGCTGCTTATGGAGTGGTGTGGCAACAACAACAGATTGCCCAATTCATTTCTACTGCCCCATTTCACTTTCTAGGCTGACCAAGTGCGGCCTGTGGGTAGGCTGATCAGACATACTGTTTTAAATGGGATAGAAAACAGTGGTACTGTCCCATTTCAAATGGTACGTCTGGTCAGCCTACTGACACCTTGCATCTAGCCCAGTAAGACTAGGTTGACCAGGCGTACCATTTGAAATGGGATAGTACCGTTTTCTATCCCATTCAAAACAGTATGTCTGGACAGCCTACCTGTGAGTCAAGGTGAGCTCTCTCATGAATTTCTTCCTCGGGTGGGGGTAGGGCCTTCTGGGCTTTTAAAGAATTATCTCGTCATTATTTAATTTTGTGTGTGTGATATCTGACTCTAATTAAAGTGTTAATTACTAATGGGCAGTGTATTAATTTTGTACTCCACCCTCCCAACCCAAGCTTCACTGCACAGTATTCAGGCTATAGCAAATGCTCTCTAAATCCTTGTTGAATGCAGTTTGGAAAGCTGAGCCCGAGGCTAACTTTATGGGTGTACAAGCTGTGCAGCTGCACAGGGCTCCTTGCTTGGACAAGGCCAATGCTTTGGTTTAATGCTCTGTTGTCACCATCTTGAAATTCTTCATAATGTTTGAACAAAGGACCCCACATTTTTATTTTGACTGGGTCCCACAAATTACGTAGCTCAGTCCTGGTGGACCTTCTCCGCCAGGACATCAAATGCGTTTTCTCTCAGAGAAGAGGAAGATATGGACTATGGGAAAGGGTGGGTTACCTGTGCTCAACGTGTTCTAGCTAAATGTTGCTAACTGCTCTCCAAAGCGATGCACTTAAATGGTGCAAAGCTTTCATTCTCCTCAGCACAGCGCACACTGTACTGGCCAAATCAGGAGGCTCCCCACGAAGTGAGCTATGAGCATTGTGAGCTCAGGGGCATCTGGAAAATTCTTCCATCACTGAGAAGCGCTCTCTTCAACTGTCTGATGATAAATCTAAACCTACACCAAGAGTTTTTGTTTTTTTCCACCCTCTCCATTTTCTTTACCTCATTCCAAGGAAATCTGCCTCAAGCAAGAACATACTTAAACCTAACAGATCATTTTGCAAGAAACATGTGAGCAACTGAAAGGAGTTTGGCATCAGAAAGCCATCTCTATCTTAATAGCCCCGGGCTCCTGCCCCATCATAATTGAGGGCTTATGTACTCTTCCATGCACCCACCTCACCCACCCAATACTACAAACATGTGCCCCGCTTAAGCCGCTCTTGGCTCCTGCTGCACCCTCCGACAACTGCTGTGCTGGAGACAGAAGGCTGTGCAATGGGGGAGGCACAAAGCTGGGCACCGGTCAGCCATGTGGCCTCACAGCCCATCCTCTGTTCTGATGCCAACATGTGCACAGCAGCCTGTGAGGGCAGGACCAAGGGCACCCCAGCTGGGCACCCAGCTCCCCACAAGGGCCAACTGGCAGGCAAGCCTTTCTGGCTTCAAAACAAAGCAGCAGCAGTCTGGTCCTTGGCCCTATCCCCTCCTTGTGCCACCTAAGCTGAAGCCTTAGCTCTTGCTTCACTAGACAACACTCCCAATTTGGCTGCTCGAGCAAAATTGGAGTTTCACTAAGGGATCAAAGGCAGCGTAATGAAGTGATGAACCATTTGAAAATCAGAGCTCCCCCTTTTCTAGTGTTTTGGGGCAGGAAGGAGGCAAGGGAGGGGTGGGGACCTCATGATCAGTAACAGTCTCATCAGCCACCAGGCCAGGCAGATGCAGAGAGATCCAGTTGGCTGCATGTGAAGGAAACCAGCCTGTTCCCAGGCCCCTTTGTCTGCAAAGCCGGTTTCCTGGCCAGTCCCTGGGCTGCTCAGGAAGCCTCACTGGGGCAGGCCCTTCAGCTACAAATGGGGTTAGCAGGCCTCACTGCAGAATAAAGGATCAGGTTTCACGGGGAAATAGTTTGACAGGACACCTGCCCTTGCCTGTTGGATTGTGTGCTTGAGAAATCCATTAGGGGAATGTTTTTGCAGCTTTAATCCTTTTACCTTCCCTCAGACCCCTCTTTTACATCCTTTCTTTGTGTATTCTTTCAGCTCTTTTATTAACTTGTCCCTGCTAATCAAATACCAATAGGCTCACTCTTAGTACTTCTCAGCTCTCAGCTGGTCACTGGCATCATCTTGGAGTTTACTGGCCTTCCTTATTTGTCACAGAAACTGTCAGAGAAAGCCCATACTAGTTTAGGCTCCAAACAGAACCCTGTTCAGTCCCTGGCCTTCTCAGTGCTCAGTTTTCTTAAGGGAACTTATATCTTCTTATATATCACTTCCACAAGACCTGAGATACAAAGAATACAGGAATTTGTGCACAAATCATGTGATGTTCTGTGTTCCCTCTTCACATTTACAGGGTACATCAGGCACCTACTTTCTTGGGGTAGGGGAAGCAAATAGATACGTCAGTGTTGCTGTCATCCCCAGGATCATATGCAAAACTACAAGTTAATAAGTTTTATCTTGAGCCCCTTTTGAATTTCTTTTTCACTACCTTCCAGCTCTTATCCTTCCTTTAATAAAACTCTCAGCAGAGCTATGAATTAAATTATAAAACTTGGTGTGTGATTATGTATTCACTTAACGCCAAATTGTCAACTCTTAATTGTAGTCTCATCCCCCTGATTTTCACGGACTTTACAAAACCAGTTACAAGGTGCATGTGCCTGGACAGAAGCCCAGCCCTTCCCTGATTTAATCCATAAACTCAATCACTTTCAAGGAGTCTGCTCATTCCACCTCTTCTCCACAAGCACTGAGGCTGCAAATCAAAGTTCAGTACTGTTTAAGGAATCAGTTAAGACGGCAACTTCAGCTGGAGGCTGCATGGAGTTACCATATCCCCATCGCCATGAGCTCAGCTGAATGTTGAAAAAATAAATGACTTTCTACCCACGCATGCATTTCTCACATGCAATCAGTCCTGTCCGCCCCTCTGCCTGTTCTCAGGAATCACAAAACAAGCCTGCACGCATCTGCTGAGGTTTGGATGGGATCCACCAGGTTGTGGGGGCACCTCAGTGGGCTCCCTTGGCAATGCTGCCTGGATGGCTCAGTAGCCTCACAGCCACTGGCAAGTTTCTGGGCTAATAATTCTACTCCCTGCCTTTCATGGCATCCAGGCCTCAACTTGTCCTTCTGGTGGCTTGCTGTGTCTAGAAAGACTTAACTCTTAATGGAGCACTCTCAGTGGCATGCCGACCCCGTGGCCCTTCCCTGCAAACCCTACCTTCAACTCAAAGGAAAAGAAAGACATGCAAGATTTAACAACCAATGTGTTTGGCATATGCGAACATTTTTTTCCTAGTCTCCTTTTGAACAATGGCAAAGGTACAAGGGAAGTAAAGCTCCTAAGAACCTTGTCTGGCAGAGCCTGTGGCTCCCTGCTCTACAGATGGACTTGGCCATGGAGTCAGAAAGAGAAGAGTCCTTGGTACTGTCTCCCTGTGTGGCCTCTGGCTATGCAGGGGGCTCGCCTTTGCCCCACACTGCTTCACCAATGGGCAGAGAATGACCACACTGCTCTCCACCTCCAGGTCACTCGAGGAGCCATGGCTTGGCATGACCCCAAGGTTAGTCCTCTGAAAGAAAGTGCCCTGAGAGTGGATCAATTATGGGATCAGAGCAGAGGCTGGAGCCTGCTGGGGCTTTCATTAGGTCAGAGAGCCTGGCGCCTGGTGAGTGGATGGGGTTTGCTATGGGATGGACAGGCATCCCAGAAACCATGCACTCTGGGTACTGACTAAGCCTTTTGCCAGTCTGTAGCCCTGGTACACAGACCACTGAAACCAAACCCAACTGTAGCCCACAAGGCTGGGCAAAATCAAGATATTCTGTAGTCAGCATTCAGCACAAAACCATTCCTCCAGGTGTCACTGATTCATTCATTCATCTAGCCAGAAGCTGAAGGATAGTCTATTATGCCAGGCATGGCAGAAGATACCAAGAAGAGGAGGGCATGATTCCTAATTACGAGGAGTTTTAATCTAATAGACAAGATAGATAAAAACAGCACACAAGGCAGGGTAAAACAATTTGTGAGAGTAGTGTCCCCAAGCTTAGTCCTTACCATCTCCACAAGCATTCCAGCCTTGGTCAGGCTGCTTCAATCTCCAGCAAAATTTAGAAGAGGGGTTAGCAGAGTAAGTTCTGCCCTTTGCAGGCAGAGAGAGTAGATTAATGTTTGCTCTCTTTGGGATTTTTTTCTGCCTGTTCAATTGCACAAATAATTTTGGCTCTAACGCTTCCTCCTGACAGCCATGGAAACATGACATAAAATTTCTCAAACACACTTTCTGATTAAAACAAGGCACTTTATTTAAATAAAAAAAGTTTCCATGGGGGAAAGAAAACCTTTGCAGATGCCAAATACATTAGTTGTTAAATCTTGTGTTTCTTTCTTTTCCTTTGAGTTGAAGTAGGGTTTGCACCCAGATTTGGGAAGCACTGGCAGAAAGCTGAGGATGGAGAAGAGATTAAAGCGATTAAAGAGCCAGCGGGCTGAGGGCAGAAGATCAAATTCATGACAGGAGGTGGGCAGAAGAGGAGAGGAGGCATACAGGGAGGGGTGAAAGAGGAAGGAAGAGAAAAAAAGAACCTAGTTTGCAGTGTCATTAAATGATTTGCAATAAACTGGCCTAATGCTTCAGGAATTTCTTGGCTTTAACCAATTAAAATATTTTTTAAAAAAAGAATAAGAAGAAAATAAGAAATGTGATTAATCCTTAAAGACAAATCAAGGATGGGAGCCATGTCTCCACTGAGTCTGGCAGCCAGATGAACGGGAAGATGTCTGTAGACCATCTCATTTATCTGACTCCAGTGCTATGAGGTAGGGCTGGTTAGCAGAACTGGGGAGTTTCTTTTGGACCAGATGAAGGAATTAAACTGTTTGAAAAATACACTTGAAAAAAGAGAGAAGGAAAAAAAAGATTTACTTGCCAGCAACCCACATCACACATATTTCTCTGATCAACCCAATATAAACTTTAGCGATGGGAAAATTAATGTGAATCCTGGTGGTCTGGACTCATCAGAGCCAGGGCTGGATCCTGGCACAGTCTCTGGCAGGCAGGCAGCCTGTACAGGAAGAGAGTAGAGAAAAGGGCGGCCAAGGTATTTAGAGGAAGACCAGAGATGAGCATGTCAGCATGCTCTTAAAAACAGAAATGGGAGAGCTGGTGTGCCTTCCAAGGCCAGTAGGGCCCACAGTGGCTCCCACTTCTTCTGCCCACGTACCTGTGAACTACATATTCCTAAGAGTGGTGGTTACCAATAACATCCACCACCCACCACCACTGACAGTGTCCCCTGAGACATCTGGTAGGACATGGAGCCACATTCCACAGCATCTCCCTTCAAAGGTCCCAAAGGTTCATCCAGACATCTCAATTTTCTTTAATTACCGTATTTTCCGGCGTATAAGACGACCGGGCGTATAAGACGACCCCCTAATTTTACAGTTAAAACATAGGTTTAGGCCTATATTTGCTGTATAAGACTACAGCCTCGGAGGGGGTAGTCTTATACAGCGAATATAGGCCTAAACCTATGTTTTAACTGTAAAATTAGGGGGTCGTCTTATACGCCCGGTCGTCTTATACGCCGGAAAATACGGGCCTTTTACACATCTCACATCCATCAGTTTTTTAAAACCCTTCCTGAATCTTTTTGTATCTTCAACCAGTTTATACCCGAAGTTCTTGCTTCATCCTTTCTTATTTACAGTAGAGTCTCAGTTAACTGGCACCCATGGAGATTGATAGATGCCGGATAAATGTGAGCAGATGCTCTGTTAATCAGAATGCAAATGTAAGCAGATACTGTTAATCAGAACTCAAACAACAGGTAAAAATCTCAAGCAACTGGCAAAAATTTTTTGTGTCGGTTGCTTGAATTCCAGTTAACAGAGAGTCTACTGTATTGCCTTAAAACTGTTCATATATATCAGGTTGGTAAAGAAATCTTTGTTCATCTTCTGCATGCCCTTTTTGATCTTCCAGACTTCAAACACATTTCACCTGGAGTCTTCCTCTTTCTAGACATTTATTGAAGACCTACTGTGTGCCAGGCCCTGTGTAGAACAGTGTGGTCCCAGAGGTAAATGGCATCATGCCTGCCCTGCAGGCAAGGAGGACCAGGCAGGAGTGGGCTATCGACCAGGATGGGAAGGAAGCTGGGAAAATGATGCCCTGCTCCAGACACTTGGGAAGTTGAAGGGGGTCAAGAAAAGATTTTAAAGAAGAGACCTGAGTCTTGAAAACTAAGAAGACATTCATTAAACCCCACGGAGGTGGGAACCTTCTAGAGGAGGGAATGGAAAAGAAGATGCTGCAGGCAAATAGAGCACCATTCCAAAAATAAGAGAAAAGCGCAAGATGAGCTGAGAAAATGGCCAAGTGTATGTTGGGTCTAGACTGGGAGGTGGGGCTTGGAGATAGGTTAAGCATCGCACTACAGCCTGAGTCTTGTTCTATAACTCCTGGAGTCTTTAAATGTTTTTAAGAAGAGGGGTACAGTCACTCAAAATCAAACACAATTTCCCCATATAGAAAAAATGCTGGTTTTTCCCTCAGCAAGTTTTCCCCCTTTTGCTTACATTTTTTTCCCACTTTAAGGGAAAATTCTTTGTCTTAGATGTGAACATCTGTATCAGTTGCAGGACAGACTCACTGTTCTATAGTTCTCAGGGTTATCACCAGCTTTCAAAAATAGGAGTCTAAAAACAAGGTCAAAGTAGAAATCCCTAAACTTTTCCACACACAGAAAAGGGGGAGTCAAGGAACTCATTTGCTCTCTTGATTCTTTTTCATTTTAAAGGAATCTCCCAGCATCACATTTCTTAAAGGATTCGTGATTTCAAGCAAGCTAATTATAGTAGTTCCCCCACCCCATCCACAGGGGATACATTCCAAGACCCCAACCCCCTCATGGATGCCTGGAACCACAGATAGGACTGAACTCTATATATACTATGTTTTTACCTATAGTCATGTGCCACATAATGATGTTTTAGTCAACGATGGATTGCATAAACGAGTATGATGGGTGTCCCATAAGATTATTATAATGGAGCTGAAAAATTCCTATCACCTAGTGATATTGCAGCCCTCACAATATAGCACAGTGCATTACTCATGTGTTTGTGGTGATGCTGGTATAAACAAACCTACTGCACTGTATAAAAGTATAGCACATAAGGGGATGCCGGGATGGCTCAGTGGGTTGAGCCCTCGCCTTGCAGTCCCAGGGGTCCAAGGATTGACTTCCAGCCCTGACCCGTGTGGATACATATGCTGAATTGGGGTGTGCCCCCAGTTCAGTTTTCACTGGGGCGAGCCTCCTATGTGGGAGGCCCCCGGTTGCACGCCTGCCCTGGGCATGCTTCCCATGTAGGAGGCCCCCAGCTCTTGGAGGTGTGGAGGCATGCCTCCCATGCGGGAGGCCCCTGGCCCAGTTCCTGCCCTGCACAACCCCACGCCCACCTGTGAAATGAAACTATATCGAAAACTAATGTGAAACTATGGAGACTGCTCTGGGCTCTCCCCATTCTGTCTCTCCCTCTCTCTGTCAAAAACAGTAAAAAAAAAAAAAAGAAAAGTATAGCACATATAATTAATTATGTACAGTACATAATACCTGCTAATAATAAACATGTTACTGATTTATGTATTTACTATGCCATACTTTTTGTTATTTTAGTGTATTCCTTCAACTTATAAAAAAGTTTGCTATGTTACACCAGCAGCAGCTTCATACATCCCATGTTTACCGCATCTCTTGATTGCATCATTTTCTTTTGTGCTTGATTTAATCTCATGTGGTTTTGCATGGTAACACATTGTACAGGCTTGTTGCTTAGGAGTGTAGGAGGCTAGATCATGTAGGTTTGTGTAAGTATAAGAGTAAGTGTACTCTATGATATTTGAACAATGATGAAATCACTTAATGACACATTTCTCAGGATGTACCCCTGTCATTAAGTGGTGCATGATCATACATACATATTTATGAAGCTGAATTTATAAATTAGGCACAATAAGAGATTAACAACAATATCTAATAAAATAGAACAATTATAACAATATGCTATAATAAAAGTTCTGTGACTGTGGCACTATTAGGGTAAGGGCATTATTATAAGGTAAAATTAGGGTTACTTCAACACAAGCATTGCAATACTGTGACAGTCAATCTGATAACTGAGATGGATGTTAAGTGACTAATAGTGTGCATATGCCAGACAAAGGGATGATTCATGTCAAGGGCAACATGGAACAGGATGGCATGAGATTTCATCATGCTACTCTGAACAGTCAGAGACTTAAAACTTATGAATTATTTCTGGAATTTTTCCATCTAATATTTGTGGACTGCAGCTAACCATGAGTAACTAAAACCATGGAAAGTGAAATTGCTGATAAGGGAGCCCTGCTGTAATTCTTCTCTCATCTTTCTAAAAGCCAAAGGCTTCTCGAAGTGTCGTGGTTCATTGAAGCTACAATTCTGCTTAACACACGAGGTGGTCCTTCCTTTAGCTTAGAAAGCAGATGTAGGATATTATTTAAGCATGTGGTTCTATGTGCAAAGAATAGATTGAGAAGAGTGGGGTACATTAAGAGTGCTAAGTGTGTCCTTGGTAGAAGACACCCCATAGACTTTAGGTCTTTCTTTGGTAAATACTGACCATTACTAAGTAGAGAACTGGAACTCTGGCTGTTGAGGGCAGACACTTGCTGCCCAGAGGCCATGAGCAGGGCTTATACCACATATTCGTCTGGGCTTGTGCCAGATCTGATGGGATTAGTATTGCCAGTGTCATCTGAAGATTTTACCAGAAATTCTTGAGGTGTGAATTTCTGCTTGTAGCCAATAGGAAACAAAAAGGGTTAATATGACTTTGGTCTAAAGATATAAGGAATTCCTTAGTCATTTCCTATTTAGAGTTTAAGTTGCTTTAGCACATTTGAGGTCTAAGCTCTC
The DNA here is from genome assembly GCA_004027555.1 of Craseonycteris thonglongyai. Lineage (NCBI taxonomy): Eukaryota > Metazoa > Chordata > Mammalia > Chiroptera > Craseonycteridae > Craseonycteris > Craseonycteris thonglongyai. The sequence continues at coordinate 92,744 of PVKE010000570.1, read as the reverse complement.
TCTCAACAATCTTCTTGTCCAAGTGGGAAAGCAAAACACCAAAACTTGTGGCACAAAGCAGCTAAATATTAAGCTCAAGCTAGTTTTCCTTTTCCAACTGTACACCCCCATATGGAGCTGTCTCTCCTAGCAAAGTTGACTCTCACTCAGCCTGGGAGGCATCTCCTGCCCCAGCTTTTGGCTCAGGAAGACACCTGTGTTTTCTTTTCTCCCTCAATACTTTTTCCCACTGCTGCGAGCCCTTCATCCCAACGCAAAAGACGCTGTTGCACAGGATTCCCTGAGATGTCCAGCCAACAAGTGTTTTTCCAATTTGGAACGAATGGTTTCTTCGTGTTGTCAAGGAGTCACTGCCTGACTGCACCAGATGGGAAAAGAGGTGGTACTGAAAAAAAAAAGCACTCTTAAGGTTTCCTTTCTTAATCACAAAGCATACATTACCAAAGGAAAGAGAAGAGAAACTGTAAGAAACAGGGAGTGTGGGCAACAGGACACGCAGAAAGAGAGAGACAATCACCAGGTAGCTCGATTCAGATTTGACTGAACTCACAAAGGAAATCTCTCACTAGAAATTAAACTGAGTATGGAAGTCTCTGCACCATCCCAGAAACTACACTGGGCTGAGGTCTAAGTAGACAGTGCAGAATACTGAATTTAGTTGTTGAAGGTCCGAGAAAGGTATGTGAGGACTTAAAAAATTAGAGAAAAAGGTACCCCCTCCCAAACATATTCTTCAAGGTTCAATTCCAAGTTTCCTCAATCCCCCAAACTAAATCACTGTTCACCTGAATTCACTGTGAGCCTGAGTTCCCACTAAAATCTGTTTACATCTCTGTGAGACAACTCCTGGGTCTGGCTTGCTTTATGGCTAACATGTTCCTTCATCTTCTCCATCAGACTAAGAGATCCTAGTCAGCAGGGACTAGGTCTCACTGTGCTGTTAGAAATTCTAAGCACTCTCCAATTCTCAGGACACCAAGCTCTAAAACATCCAAATATTGAACCCAGTGCTGGAGAATGGATGGCTTGCATGTCCCAAGTGGGACTCATGAGTCTCCAGCCTGCTCGCTTCTCCAGGAATTTTGGACTTAACAGCATCTACAATCACAGGAGCCAAGTCTTTAATCTCTCTCTTTCTCTCTCTTCCCCTCTCTTTTTCACTTTCTCTTCCTTTTCCTCTCCATATATACTAGTTCTGCTTTTTTTGAAAACCTTTACGAAAACAGGGATAAAGGAAGCTAGAAGTACTTTAAGAAATGTCTACAGTGGTCCTTGATAGACTGTTCTAGTTCAGGGTCAGAGAATAGAAGACCTTAAGGAAGTGTCTGATGGGAATCAGAGTTGTGGGGAGATGATCCAAAAAGAAACATGGTTTCTGTGTGTGGATTCACCATGCTGAGGGCCAAGGTCAGCTCAGCCTGTCAGTGCAAACCAATGACCATCTGAGCGGAAGAATGAGCAACAGTGAACCAAAGAGGTGTAAATGGGCAGCTCTGAGGGCTACAGTGACTGCAATGCAGCAAAACCATGGGCTGTTCTGAAAGGCAGCAGGGAGGTGAGATGGGTTGGAGAACAGGTGTACATAGGGAACTAAGAAATTCACAGGAAATGAGTTAAGTAGGTCCCTCTCCCTAATAAGCCAGTCCTTGCTCTTAGCTGGACTGGAAACTTGGCCACTCCCTGAGCTGTCTTCCTAGGGTCTGCTTCCAGAATGGAGTTGGGTGGTTCAGGGCTGAATGAACACAGGCCCCAGGAGCTCCTGCAAGAAAATGTTACACAAGTAACAAAATGCTTCAAAATATTACTATCGCGTAGTCTCTCATTTGATCCCCTAAAAAAACCCATGAGACTGATGATGTACCGGTAAGTATTATTGCCCTCATTCCACAGCTGTGGCAACCTGCAATTCAGTGACTTGCCCAACATCATGTTGTCTTAAAGTGGCAAAGTTAAACTCTGGGTCTTTTTATATTTTTTTCCAGTTTCTTATTTTTTCCCATTATATCAGTTTGGCTCTTCGTTTAATTCATGGGTTAAGTTATGGTAACAAAGGGCCTGTCACCTTCTGACCTGTCCCCAGAGTCATAGAATCATGGGGACAGCTGCCAAAAGGGAACTCCTTCCTTGTCAGATGCCTTGTCTTCTGATCACTGATGCCAGAGAGAGGATAATTTAGGAGGATGTGCCTGGTTTGGGTGCTTTAAATACCTTACGGATGACTTCAAGATCTGCTCTCATTAAACCAGCATCAGCCTAAGATGTCACATTAGCTTGACAGAATTACTACCTAGTTACCACCTATTTTATTACAACCTCAACTGGGACCTAGGGATGATATAGGATAATTTGGAGAGTTAAAGAATATAAAGTTAAAAATGAAGAATTATGTAGCAGTAATTATTTGAATGGCAGATTATTAAAGCTAAGGGACAGGAAACAGCTTTCATGTTGTGTGCTGGCCTGGTGAACTGGTTATGATTACTTGCTATGCTGTGTGAGAACAAGTCTAAGGCTGAATCAGGGTCTAGGAAGAAGGAACTTGGTGTCCATTGGCAGAGTCTGCTGTTGAGTCAAGTGCAGAGTGGAAATATATGGGCCATGTCAAGTGATTGGCCCCGTGGCATAAAGCTTGTAAATAGAAAGGTGAGAGGAATAAAGATCAAAGTCAAAAGCATTTCAAAAAGCAAGAATTAGACAAGGTGGTCTGAAGTGAGGCATTAGCAGCAAGAGAGATAACCCATAAATAAAATTTAGGCTCAATAGGAAAAAAAAATTCTCCACCAGGGAGAATGGGATGAGCATCTATACACAGTGAAAACAACCATTATCCACATGGCCAGGACAACCTGGATTAGAGGGTATATGTGTACAGGTGAGACTCTCCAGGTGGTTCCATTTGACATGAAGACCGAAAACTGATCGCACAAGGTAGGGGTGATGTCCAAGTGTAACCCCCACTCCCCAGCCTTGGAGTAAAAGAGATCTGGAGAGGAAAGTTCTGCTAGAGGCGTCCTCCACACCCTGAATCCTCAAGCCAGGTCCTAGCCCCCATCATTGAAAGCTCCCCGTGATCTCTAGTTCACTAAGGTATAGGAGGCAGTCTTGCCAGGTAGGCCACACAGCAACTGCTTTGTCTGAGGATGAACATCTGAATGCGTGCAGGAGAGGTAGGGGAAAGAACAATCTCGGATGCTGAGTGTGGGTGTGCGTGCGTGCACACCAGCACGCCGCTGCCCAGCCTTGCCTCTAAATGCAAACCGTGCCCTTAGTAATCCCTTCTACCACTCAGCCTCCCTCGTACACCAGCCAACTAGCAAAACACAGCCCCCATTCTGCTCAGGAATGTGCTTTCGGAAATTTAATCTAACTGCTGAGTCTGGGCCAAATCCCCCATGGCATTAACCCAAAGACAGCACCCCTTTTTCCCGCCTCTCCTGCCTTCCCACTACCTCCTCCAAGTTCAAGAGGCTGCAGCTCCACTCCACCAACTCCCTGCTCTCCATGACAAAACCCCTTCCAAGCTTGTTCTCTTGATTTCTAGAATGTCTCCATCCTTCTAGTCAGGCCCAAACATTTCACTTCGGATTCACATCTAAATGACAAGCCAATAGTTCTTGGCTTTCACACAAGACTCAGTTGGCTTCTGCACAAGCCCTGTCTCTTCTCGCTGTGCCTTCTTGGGTTGTAACCAAACCCTTCCCTTTGTCCTCACTGCCAACTGTAGATCCCTTCAAGCACCAGAGAAACAAGTGGCCAGGAATTTTTAAAAATAAAGCTATAAATTGTCTCTCCTCACAGAGATACACCTTGAAGTGGAAGGAGGGCTCCAAAATAAATCTTCTCCTCTCCAACTCTCCCTTCCTCCAAACAATAAAAGGTTCAGCCTGGCTTCTAATTAGGCCAAATGAAGGGATATGGAGTTTCTTGAGCCTTTACAGACACATGCAGACCATTTGCAGATGACCCCTCCCTCCTAGTTGAGCAGCATTATTGCCCTTTAGGCACAAATATTGCTAAAAATCACATCTTACTTGTAATAATGAACAACTGGAAGCAACCTAATTGTTCTTCAATAGGAAAAGGGTTCAGTACATGATGGTAGAGACACTTGAGAGACATTCCAAGGCCACTAGTGATGATGATCCTGCTCAGGTGGGGGCTGGGGCCTATTAACTAGGAAGGGGCATGAGAGAGCCCACAGGAGTGACGGTTACACAGTATATGCATCTGAAAAATGCATAAGAGTTTTCACTTAATATTAATTAGCATACTTTGTGTACTTTACTGGATGCAGTTTATGCTCAATAAAAAATGAAAAAGTAAATATGGTCATACACGGCCAATTGAAATGGCTTATACAATGTCAAAGAGGAGAGAATAAGGCTAGAAACTGTATATTCAGAATTATTACAACAGTATAAAAATATGGGTATGACTAAAGACTAGAAGGGCAGATAGACTCCCAAATGATACTGGTGGTTGGGTAATGATGGTGGGCTTAGGCGAGACATTATTTTCTATATATTCTAACCTTTCTATGATGTAACTTTAAATTTAAAAACTATGAAAGAGGAGTATGCTGGTAGGAAGTGTAGCTCTAACCTCAGCCCTTCTTGTAAGGAGGTGATCCTTCCTCACCCAAGTCTCAAAGCACCCTCCCCTACCTGACAAGCACAGCTGGACGGGGTGGTCCCGCTGGTGGCCCAGGGCCCACCTGCTCCCAGAGGCAGGGAGTTCAGACTTCATGGTGCTCCTTCTGCCACACAGGAGAGTAACCTCATGGACTAGGAGGTGGGGTGGGGGCTTTAAGATATAGCCTAGGCTGTCTGGCCCCCAAGGGATTTGGCTGGGGACCCAGCCTGCCTTCCTCCCTTCTCTGAGAAAAGGGCAGGGCTGCTTCACTGTTTCCCAAGGAAACAGGAATATTGCGGGCAGCCTCTGTTCTAGTCTTCGTTCTCCTATCGAGTGAAGTCTCTCCCAGGATCTAGGAACCAGAGGGCAGAGAAGGGTCTGTTCTCCCCTGCTTTTCTTCTTCCCCATCTTTCACCGGTCTCCTCCCAGGACTCATGCCTCACATAGTGAGGAACCCCAGCTAACTTTGACAGAGGAGCATTTCAGAAGTTAGTTGCCTTAGGCATGACCAGTGACCTAAGAACTGCCAACTTCCTAGAATCACATCCCTTGGGATAGAGGGTGATGCTGGTGGTGGCGTGGAAGCCCAAAGCAGGCTGTCAGAGAGAAGGGGACACTGCCAAGTCATGGGGGAGCAAGCTTTAAATCCAAATACCCTTGAAGTCTTACCCAGTTTCCCTATTCCCTACACTTTAGAATCCAGGAAAGGGGAGGTGATCCTTAGTATTTCCCAGCTACATGGTCAGCATATAAGAATGGGCATTGGGAGTGCTCTCCAGCAGCCTTCGGAAGTTTAATCATTCAAGTCTCATTTCCCATGTGTACAATGGGTGGAAAATCAGATGTCTGTGCTGTCCCTTAGCACCATAGAAGACCCAAGTGGTAATTACACATAAGAGTAGTAGGAAGTAATCTCCTCGCAGCCAGCTGCCTTGGACCAAACTGCCACCTAATCTCATCCTCTTTTCTCTTCTCTCCAGCCCTTTGTCACACAGTTTCCTTTTCATTGTGTTCTACTATTTATATTCCAGGCATTTGGAATATGCTTGCCCCTCACAGAGAGGCAGGAAGCCAAGTGTGGGACGGGCAGGCTCTGTTCAGACCACACAGAGCCCTATAAATGTTCCGACTGCCACCACTGTGAAAACGGAGTGTGGGGGAAGCCGGGATGGCTCAGCAGGTTGAGTGCTCTCTTTGCAGCCCCAGAGACCAAAGATCAAATCCTGGCCCTGGCCCGGGTGCTGAATTGAGGTGTGCTTCCCATGCGGAAGGCCCCCAGTTCAGCTCTCACCCTGAGCTCGGCCCCTGGCTCAAGGGGGTGTGCCTCTCACACGGGAAGCCCCCAGCCCAGTTCCTGCCCTGTGCAGCCTCTGCCCACCTGTGTGGAACGAAACCATGTTGAAAACTGATGACCTACAACTGTGGGGACGGGACTGCTCTGTGCCCTCCCCCTTCTCTCTGTCTGTCAATAACAATGGAATAAATCTTTTTTTAAAAAGGAAATGGAATGCAGAGGATGGAGGGGATCGTGGGCAGTGGGCATGACCACACTGAAAACCACAGAGCAACCAAATAGGAAGGCATTGTGTGGCGCAGCTGTGGGGCCCACACAACAGCTCAACCACATCAAATTCCCCTCTTTCTAGACACTCACCCCAAACCTTCCATGTCCCCTACTCAGAGAGTGGCTTCACAAGGACACGTGGTTCCCCCACTGTTGGGGACTATTGGGCAGCTACCACACTCAAATTTCAAATGTTGATGGTTAGACCTCTTTGCTAGTAAGCTTAATGGCAGGGAATATGAACGGTGGTGAGAGGAACACAGACTGTATCATGGCAGAGGAGCAAAGGGGTGGCACTCACTGGCTAGTGTCACAGTGGCGGGCACGCTGGCCACGGCCCCTGCAGGCATCCGGGCCACACACTGGTACCGTCCCACGGTGCGGTTGTTGAGGGCGGTGATGACGAGGGTCTTGCGAGTGATGAGGATGCCCAAAGCATGGTCGGAACCATTCAGCTCCTTCCCATTCAGGCGCCAGGTGGTGTTCACCCACGCGGGCTCCACCACACAGCCCAGGATCACCGTTCCTCCGAGCTTTTGGACAGTGGAGGAAGGCTGGACGGTGACCTGGGGGACATCACCTGGAGAAGAACAAGGATGCAGCAATGAAATGACACCCCCAAGAAAGCAACCACATGAGCTTTTAGAAGCACAGCACCCAGGCAGCTTTTCAGAGCTGGAAAAACCAGAGGACTTGATCTTTCTCTGAGGAACTCCACTGTCCTTGGGTCCATTCCTCAACCCGTCCTTATGCCCAGAATGGCAGTCTGGTGCAATGGCAAGAGCTGAGGCTTTGGAGCTGGACTGGCTTGAGGCCTGAAACCAGTGCCACTGCTTCTGAGCCATGTGACTTAGCCTTTTAGGGGTCTGTTTCTTATCTGTAAAATGGAATTGTCGTGAAACTTATAACAACATGAACTTCTGGCTATACTCTCATGTAATAAGTGCTCAATAAAAGGCACTTATTATTTCTCCTCCTCCTCTGGTATACACTGGAAATGATTCAAATACCCTCCTATAAGCAATACGATGTAGTCAAGATCACTTCTTAGCTTGTATTATTGAACACTGGGGATGAAGCGTTCTTTGAAATCCCAAAAGAGGAAAGACTTTTGAAAGGGTTATTGTAAGATGCGCAATGCATCCATTTGACATCAGGAGCCAAGCGTTCTTCCAAGAGGCAGGCCGAGAAAGTGGGGGACAGCACTCACTCAGGTTAGCAAAGCAGCCCGCTGTGGCTAAGAGGAGGTAGGCAAGTGTGACCTCGAGCTTCTTTCCTCTTTGAGTCGTCATTGTCCCACGCAGCAAGGTGTGATACAAAGGGTCCAAAGCCAATGTCCCATAAGCCACCGGAGTCACTCAAAGAGACCGCAATCCTCTACAACACTCTGTCATGAGAAAGAGAGAACACCATGGCTGTGGTGAGAAGGCCCAGAGGCCCCTGTGGCAGCTTTGTCCCCTCGCCTCCTGCTCTCACCACATATGCTGGCCATGCTGGTGGAAGGCCAAAGAACACGCTCATGCCATTTCTCATCTAAAAGAAATTTCTTCTAATTTACTCCACCTTGAGCTAGAAGGTGATTTCATGATGGTTAAGATTGCTAGAGGCTAGCCCAGTGCACAGACAGCAACCAGGGTGGGGGAGGAGGTCCAGGACACAGAGGCTGAGCCCCGCAGCCACGTCCAGGGCTCAGGCAGTGCATATTCACCACAGATGCTGGAAAGGATGAAGTTATATTTACCATTTGTTTGCAGGAGGCCAGAGGTCCACAGCCACGTGGCATGCCACACCACTATTACACACCGTTGTGGACAGCGCTGCCATCCTTGCAATGTCTGAATCTCTCCTTTAGCGGATGATACTAGTTAATGAGTCCTAAAGTCTCAGAGACTCATCAAGGATCTCGGGTTTCAATTCTCCCCAACTCTATACCTATATCCCTATGAACCCTCTTTTATTTTTGGAATCAACTTAGGCTCCTCAGCTTGTCTGTAACCTCTAGTCTCACAAACACAAGCACAGACAAAAGTCACACATCAGCCAAGGCCCCTCACCTTCTCTCTGCCCTTTGTGTTGGAATTTTGGTGTTTCCCATCTTTATAAAATCTGTATTTCTAACAATTGTTTGTGCTACATCTCCACTTCAGAACAACGTTTCTTTGAGGCTGTAGAGTGCACTGCACCTCTAGACACCTAATGACACATCTCAGCTATCAGCCACCTTCTTACCGCTTGCCTAGAAATTTAACTCCTCCTCATTCCCAGTATTATTTTTTTATATCTCCTTAGACTACAGTCCTTAAAAGACTGCATCAACATCCCACAGAGGCAAGTGTAGACACTAACACACACTTCTGTCACAGTCTAAACTGAGATTTTGCTCATGTTTTCTACTGTTGTATACTTAAAGAACATTAGGCCAATAAGGAAGGTGTGTCAATATCCTTAGGCAGGGGCATCAGAATGAGCTTCAGATAGCAATGAAGGTAACATGCTGACAATCTAGACAGTGGATGCATCACCCTGAGTCATGCACAAGAGGCACTATTAACAGTAATTTCCAGGAGGGTGACACATATTAAAAATGTTAACTCTTCTGGACCAGTTTATCTAACCAGTGACCTTCCAAAGACAGTCACAACTGAAAAGCCAGGGTAAGCAGTACAGCTTCCCAGTGGAGTGGTATGTTGTGCTCACCAGTCTTTGGAGTGCTGGCTACATGCACAGTCTGCTGTAAGAGCCAGTGCTCAGCACTTCAACCCGCTTTACTCCTGACAGGAGGTGAAGGCTATGCTTTGGGGACCTGGCTCTGTGCTAAGAAATGCTTGGGGTCTGCCTAAAACTTTCCCTTCTCTAAGCTCCTTGGCTGTAGGCTTTTCACCTGGCAATTTAGTTAAGATGGCCACAACAGGGTGCCCAGCAAACACCCCTCCAAACCAGATTGAGGACCAGCCCCACACTGCTGCTCAGAACACTTTCCAGGAAAGACTTCTTTCCCCTTGATTTTTAATCCCTCCCTTTGCCTTGTATATTCAACATCAGAGGACTGCCATCACTCTGGGAAAGGACAAGGGGGAATTTTCTAAAACAATGGTTTGAAACAAATTTTAAAAAGATGCTTTGCAAAAGTTCTTTCCTGACCAGTTAACATTTATTTGTCTTTGTGTAGAGAATGTTCTGGCTCTTTTACAGACAATCTATTAAATCAGGGGTCTCCAAACTTTTCAGCCCGCAGGCCGCATTAACTATCAAACAGCAGTTTGGGGGCCGACTACACACTCGAGGTCCAAATAAAAAAGAATCAAAACATAGATGTTGTTTTTAATTATTTATTTAATATTATTTTATTCAGATAAAAAGGTCTCCATGGGCCGGATGAGAGGGCCTCATGGGCTGGATGCGGCCCGTGGGCCGTAGTTTGGAGACACCTGTATTAAATCAAAGGGTCATGTTATTAGCAAAGTGAAATCAAGGAAAGCTGCAAAGGATGGCTGGGGAGGGCAGGGAGGTGGGGCAGGCCTGCTGGGCTCTTTGCACATGGCATTCTTTTAATCGTCATAAAAAGCCTACAAAGGTGGGGGCAATTATCCCCATCTTACAGGTGAGGAAATTGAGTTCCAGAGGTTAAGAAACTTGCTCAATGGGGAAGCCGGGATGGCCCAGTGGTTTGAGCGCTCACTTTGCAGCCCCGGGGAATGAGGATCGGGGAACGAGGATCTGGGAACGAGGATCGGGGAACGAGGATCGGGGAACGAGGATCGAATCCTGGCCCTGGCCCGTGTGGACACATATGCTTAACTGGGGAGTGTCCCCAGTTCGGCTTTCACCAGGGTGAGACCCCGGCCCAGTTCCTGCCCTGTGCAGCCCCGCGCCCACCTGTTGAATGAAACTATGTGTAAAAACCAATGATGTACAGCTATGCAGACTGTTCGGGGCCCTTCCCCTTCGGTCTCTGTCTCTCTCTCTCTGTCAAAAACAATTAAAAAAAAAAAGAAAGAAACTTGCTCAAGGTCACAGATGTCAGCCTGGAATGAGACCCAAGTTGGACTCATTTCAAAGCTATGAGTTTTTGCCCATAATAGTAGCCTTATTACTTTCTCTCTGCACCCAGTGGGTGCTTAACAAACAGACTTGGAATAAGAGTGACATAGAACAATGAGGAGTTTTAACCACGATTTCTAGAGGAAAAATTTGTTAATGTTATAAGCCAATACCAAAAAGCAAGCTGTGGGTGCCATCTCAACTTTTCCAGATTCTTGTTTTGATTCTCCACTTGCGCCCCATAAAACACCATATCCATCCGGAGCCCTGCACAAATGACTGATGATAGGATTTGGGACTTTGCTCATTCATGACTTGCTGCAGTTTCCCTTACTCCTTACGAAAACTGCAGACACCTGTTCCTTGCCCACTGGAAGGAAGGATGCAGGGGAGCAGGGAGATAGAAAATGAACACAAGGCAATAAAGGGTCAAGAAGAAGACAAGCAGACAAAAAGAGGGGCGGGAGGCCTGTTTCTTATCTGAGAACAGGGTGGCTGCAGAGGTAGGTGTTTGGGTTGTAAAGTCCACAAAGGTTTTACTGAGGAAATTCAGCCCGACCCCCTCCTGCTTAACAAGGTCCAGCCAAACAATTCCTGTTACTTCTGCACCCTCAGTAATTTATAAGGTTCAAAATGGAAACAGACCCCACTGCTGCTCCCAGCCACCATCCTGCTTTTAAAAGCAACAGGAGAAAAGAATGTAGCTGGGGAGGGAGAGACAGTGAGAGGAAGCAGGTACCCAAAGAGGAAGAAAGGAGTTAACTCATTAATCCCCACAATGAACTTGTAAGTAGGTACCATTTAATGACCCCAAAGCAGGCCCTGGTGGGGTCTACTTCACATAAAGGCAGAACTGTGACAAAAATACAGGGTCACTACAATTAAAACGCATCTTATTTAATAGCTGGGGAAACTGACCAAGTTACCTAATGAATTTAGTCTACAAAAATAATTCCAACCATATAGGCTTCTGAGCACTTTGTTTTAATGATTAAAAAAAAAAAAATACTGGCAAGTAAGGCTTAACTAGAGCACTTAATTGCATTACTCCCATTGTGAAATGGTAAGAGTATAGTTTCAAAGTTGGATGAAGGCAACAGTAAGGGACTGTTTTTTTCTCAGCAATGCAAAGTATGTCTAGATCCTTCTCCTTTCCTATGCATTTTCTCAGAAAAAGAGAGATCAAGAAAAAAAAAAAAAAAGCAGCAAGGGGAAATGAATTCTTGACATGAATTCCTTATTGAGGCCTAGGCACCTGGTATGAGGTATTTGTAAGGGTTATTTAGACACAAAACATAAAATACGTCTGAGAAGCTTAACTGCTGATATACATGCTCCCACTGAAATAATCTCCAAGCAGACATTTTTTAAAATGTTCCAAAAACAAAAACAACAGAATACACTTCTGAGGTTGAGACCAAGAATTGGAAATTATAGCCTCGGAGTATTTATTTTCTGAGAAAATTACAAACAACTGAGAGTCGATCATGGGCAGGAGATGGCTGGCTCCACCTTCTCCCAAAGGGGCCGCTAATGGGCTGGAGCCAGAGTGAGTCAACTGCACAGGAGGCTGCGTCTCCTCCCTGCTCACCAGGGCCTCTGAAGCTCTCTTGGAAAAGGAGGGCTCTGTGATCTAAAACACAACACACACCCTTTGGATGGTCCATGGTCAATAACCAAGAGGAGCTGAATAAGAGAGCGAGTGTGATCTATCAGAGAGCATATAAAGACTTTAAAAAACATCCTTTCAGTGGCAAGATGCGATCTGAACAAATTTTTGTTCCACTGGTTGGGAGGGGCTTACTACATAAAAAAGAAATACTTTTAACCCCAAATGACATTTTTTTCAATTGTTAAATTTATTGGGGTGACATTGATTGGCAACAGTTTCCAGGTGTACAACTCTGCATCACATCATCTATGCATTGCATTATGTGCTCACCACCCAGAATCAGCTCTCCTTCCATCACCACATATCTGGTGCCCACTCCCAACTCCCCTCCCCTACTCTCCCTCCTCCCCCCTTACCCTCAACCACCAAACTATTGAGTGTGTCCATAAGTTTTTATTTCTTTGTTACTTTCAGTTTTGTATTCCTCATATAAGTGAGGTCATATGTTTCCTGATTCTTTCAGTCTGACTTATTTTGTTTAATAAGATGGTTTCAAGATCCAGCCATATTGTCACAAATGACTATTTCATCTTTCTTATCGCTGAATAGTATTCCATTGTGTAAATGTACCACAACTTCTTTATCCAGTCATCTATCAGAAGGACACTTTGGTTGATTCCACAACTTAGCCACCGTGAACAGTGCTCCGATGAACCTTCGGGTACAGATATCTTTGCAGATTAAGGTTTTCAGGTGTTTGGGTAGATGCCCAGTAGAGGGATGGCTGGGTCATATGGCAATTCCATTCCTAATTTTTTGAGGAATCTCCATACAGCCTTCCATAGTGGTTGTACCAGTTTACATTCCCACCAGCAGTGTATGAGGGTTCCTTTTTCTCCACAGCCTCTCCAGCATCTGTTGGTCCTTGTCTTGTTGATTATAGCCATTCTAACAGGTGTGAGATGATATCTCACTGTGGTTTTTATTTGCATCTCCCTAATTGCTAGTGATGTTGAGCATTTTTCATATATCTGTTGGCCGTTTGTATGTCTTCATGAGAGAAGTGGCTGGTTAGGTCTGCCCATTTTTAAATTGGATTGCTTGTTTTTTTATTGTTGAGTTGTACATGTTCTTTGTATATTTTTGGTATTAGCCTCCTATCAGAGGCATTGTTAGCAAATATTTTCTCCCTGTTGGTTGGTTGCCTCTTTGCTTTTTTGATGGTTTCCTTTGCACTGCAGAAGTTTTTTAGTTTGATAAGGCCCCATTCATTTATCTTTGCTTTTACTTCCCTTGCCATTGAGGTCAGGTTCATAAAGTCCTGACTGAACCCCCAGATCTATAAGTTTAATACCAATGTTTTCTTCTATGCAAATTATTGTTTCAGGTATTATTTGGAGGTCTTTAATCCATTTTGAGTTAATTTAGGTATATGGTGACAAATCATAGTACACATTCAGTCTTTTGCATGTGGTTTTCCAATTTTCCCAGCACCATTTACTGAAAAGGCTTTCTTTTCCCCACTGTATATTTTTTGCTCCTTTGTCGAAAATAATCTGTCCATATATTTCTGGGTTTATTTCTGGGTATTCAATTCTGTTCCATCAGTCTGTGTATTTGTTTTTCTGCCAATACCAAGCTGTTTTGGTTACTGAGGTTTTGTAGTGCAGATTAAAGTCGGGCAGTGAGATGCCCCCAGCTTTATCCTTTTTTCTTAGCATAGCTTTGGCAATTCAGGGTCTTTTGTGGTTCTCTACAAATTTAATGATTTTTAAATCTATTTCTTGAAAGAATGTCTGTGGGATTTTGATGGGAATGGCATTGAATCTGTATATTGCTTTGGGTAATATGGCCATTTTAACTATGTTGATTCTTCCAATCCATGAACACAAAGTATCTTTCCACTTCTTTGTGTCCTCTTTAATTTCTTTTAAAAGTGTCTTATAGTTTTCAGTGTATAAGTCTTTCACATTCTTTGTTAAATTTATTCCTAGATATTTCATTTTTTTTGTTTGCAATGACAAAGAGAATGGATCTTCTCATCTCTCTTTCTGAAGTTTCATTGTTGGCATATAAAAATGCAGTTGATTTTTGCACATTAATTTTGTATCCTGCAACTTTACTGTATTTGTCTATTGTTTGTAATAGATTTCTGATAGAGTCTTCTATATAAAGGATCATGTCATCTGCAAAGAGTGACAGTTTGACTGCTTCTCTCCCAATTCTAATACCTTTTATTCCTTTCTCTTGCCTGATAGTTCCGGCTAGAACTTCCAGAACTATGTTGAACAGCAGTGGTGACAGGGGGCATCCCTGTCTTATTCCTGATTTTAGGAAAACAGGCTTCAGCTTTTCCCCGTTCAATATAATATTTGCTGAGGGTTTGTCATATATGGCCTTTATTATGTTGAGGCACTTTCCTTCAATTCCCATTTTATTCAGTGTTTTTATCATAAATGGGTGTTGTGTCTTGTCGAATGCTTTTTCTGCATCAATTGAGATAACCATGTGGTTTTTATCCTTTGTTTGGTTTATGTGCTGGATTACATTGATTGATTTGCATATGTTGAACCATCCTGTGCCCCTGGAATGAAGCCCACTTGATCATGATGAATAATCTTTTTAATGCATTGTTGTATTCTGTTTGCTAGTATTTTCTTTAGGATTTTTGCATCAGTGTTCTTCAGGGAGATAGGCCTATAGTTATCCTTTCTAGTATTGTCCTTCCTAGGTTTTGGTATTAGGGAAATATTGGCTTCAAAAATGAATTGGGTAGTATTGCCTCCTCTTGAATTTTCTGGAGTAGTCTGAAGAAGATAGGCATTCATTCTTCTTTGAATGCTTGATAAAACTCATGGGTAAAACCATCTGGTCCAGGACTTTTGCCTTTGGGTAGGTTTTGCCCAAATTACATTTTTTGCATGTTCCCAATTTGGTAGTGTTAGGACTCACCATACCCAACTATCTCTGAAGGCAGAGAGAGATGTTTTGCTTTTAGAAGGTGATGCCAAGTGACTGGGGTGAATGCCAGCTGCTTCCTATCCTCAAGAAAGAGGGTGGGATTCCTGCACAGAGGAGTGGTATTTGGGGAAATACTGGGGAAATAAATGAATTTAACTATCAGAGGACTGAATATGTGAACTTGGATAGACTTAGGAGAAGGAATTAAGAAAGGTCATTTTTACTTAAACAGTTGTACCTCTACCTACATAGCCCTGGTTGGTCCAGGGCTCTTCCCACTGTCCTGACACTGCCTCACAGCAAATTGTTTCCAGGTCATATTAACCAACTGCTTTTTGAACTAAATTTGCATTGATTTTCAATTTACTTTCTTATGCATAAAAATGATGTTACCTGGATCACTATCTGTAACAGTAACTTTGTGTGGTCATTTTCACTCTATTACTATTTGCATCCTAATCTAGAACAATCTCTTGCTGTTCTTCGCACAAACCCCTTCAACAAATTTTTTTGCAATGATAAAGAGTCCTATATTTGTGCTGTTCAAAAATCTAGCCACTTGCCACTGGTGGCTATCAAATCCTTAAAATGTGACTAATGTAACTGAGGAACTGAATTTTTCATTTAAATGATCTTAAAGGGCTAATAATGAACAGTACAGTTGTAGGCTAATATCTGGAACATCTACCGGTACCCAGACCACCCTGATGTCAAACAAGGAAGAATAACAATGGCTTGATGTTCTTAAGGATGAGCCATGCTTTAGCCAGCCTCCTAGCATATGTCTAGCTTATTCTTTATTCAAGTTTTGTGTATGAGTCTTCTATTTAAAAACTGTGTATTTTGATTTTGTTGCTATTGGGAAGACAAAATATTGTGACCTACTACCTAGGACAGTATGCAAGGCACTATAACAGAAAATGGATTCAGTCTTGAGGAGCTTAAAGCGAAACTTGGGACATAAGTATCTATAAGCTCATTTCCCAGCCTCATCTGCTTTGGGCCATGTGACTAATCGTGGCTAATGAACATGTCATGTGTCACTTCCTGACCAAGGCAGTTAAGAGCTAGAGAACTAGAAAGCTGCTTCCCTTTCTCCCTTCTCTAGTCCCAGTGACCACATGTCACAGGTTTCAGAAGGTGTAACTACAAGATGGAGGAAGTTAACACAATCTAGGCCAGGAGAAGAAATCTTTGTTGCACAAAAACCACTGAAGTTTTCGGATTACTGTCATGTAACAACTTTCATGTAACATCTTTACTCCAATACCTTAACTCAGGGGTCCTTAACCCCCAGGCCATGGACCAGTGCCAGTCTGTGGCCTGTTAGGAACAGAGAAGCACAGCAGTAGGTGAGCAGCGGGCAAGCGAGTAAAGCTTCATCTGTATTTATAGCTGCTCCCCATCACTCACATTTCCACCTGAGCTCTGCCTCCTGTCAGATCAGCAGCGGCATTAGATTCTCATAGGAACACAAACCCTATTGTGAACTGCTTATGTGAAAGATCTAGGTTGTGTGCCCCTTATGGGAATCAAATTCCTGATGTCTGAGGTGGAGCTAAGGTGGTAATGCTAGTGCTGAGGAGTAGTTGCAAATAACAGATTAATGAACACATGCAGAGAGACCATAATAAATTAACTGCTTGCAGACACATAGCAAAACCCTATAAGTGAGTTGTGACAATTAAGCTGCATCTGCAGCTTGAATCATCCTGAAACCATCCTACCCCACCCCTCACCCCCCATGGTTCATGGAAAAATTGCCTTCCATGAAATCAGTCCCTGGTGCCAAAAAGGTTGGGGATCACTGCCTTAACTGATCACCAACTGGGGAGTGGCAAATGAGAGCAGAGAGAGGAAAGTATTTTAAATTTCAAGTTTTGGGGAAGGTTTTTTTAGAAACAGGCTTTGAAACGGAGCCTTTTGGAATATGCATGTGTAATGAGACAGAAGGCACTACAGGAAGGTGACGGTGACCTTATGGGAGTGGTGTCAAGCAATCTGGCTGTCACAGAGGTTTATCTTAAACAGTAGTCTCCAAATTGTTCCTATCTTGCTCCTTTATCAGTAACATATGCTGGGAAAATATCCCTAATACGTGCATATTTACTTATAAATTAAATTGCACATGTTGCTGAACTAAAACTTGAAAAATTATAGGTAAAAGTGAAACCATATTTTAATGACTTGTTAATCATGGTTGTTTTATAATATTAAACTAATACTTTAAGACAGAATGCCTATTTAGAAATAGGTTCATCACTAACGACATGGGTGTAATCTCTTTCAAATAGTCTGCTTGACTGTGAATTATTTTGTTGACTTCTCATCAGACGTGATTCTCTTACCAGTGTTTTTACTTCCGAATGTGGCTTGAAAAGGGCCAGCTCTGTGCTTCTTCCTGTTTGCATGTGCTTCTTCCTGTTTGCATGTGCTCAGATTATCAGCATACTCTTCAAACCCACAGTTTCTTTGTAGCAATCTCTTTAAGCCACTTGTCCTTTTGTGAGAGTTAATTTAGTTAAAACTAAATAATATAATCTGTAAATCCACTTAACAGAGAACAGGAAAACTGAGGAGTGAATGAACAAGTAAGTGACTGAGGTCCCCACTGTCAAGCCCTTCACTGCAGTGGAAATCTCTTGGTACTGTTGTGACAAATCACAGCCTGACTTGACACAGGGACTCAAAGGTACCACTTGTCAATCCCGATATTACATAGTAGGAAAGCTTAATTTCTTTCCTATTCCTTTTTTATATAGAAATAAACATGGGAATCTCCAATATTCTCTTCCAGTGTCCCAGTGGCATTTCTTCTATTTCCCTTTAGGAACTTGCATCCCACTTTGGAGACTATTCTAGAAGAATGCAAAGAGGCAAGGTAGGAAACTGAAGTTGGGTCACACTGTGGAAGACTAGGAAAAAGTTTCAAATGAACACTTCAGAGGAGAACAGTTGATGATTATTGAGAATGGAATAGGTAATCAAAGTGACATCTGGGGTAGATTAGCAACTCTGAGCTTCTCATTCTCACTGAACCCAAAACTTACAGCAGACATGGACACAGCCTATTTCTAACAGCCATGGACAGGGCCGATTTCCTATCCAGGTAGGGCGGGGCCAGGACCGGACACAGCATCTTGGCTCTGGGGCAGGCAGTCACTTCTCCCTCTGACAAACGGGAAGGGCTGGTCTCTTGATCTGCCCGCTGGACAAATCTAATCTTCTCCACCCTCAACCACTTACGAAAAAAGTTACTGGGGAGTTTCATTGCTTTGTCGCACTTACCCATTCCTGAAAATAGCCTCATTTCTTTAGAGAGATATATTTTTTAATCTACCCATAGAGACAAAGGTAGGGGGAACCCTACAAACCTTTATTGCTAAACTGGAAATAAAAAGAGAAAAGGAAAACCACTTCCTTTCTTCTACACTCCTGTTTTCGATCCCCCTACCCCCATCCCATATAAATTCAATTTGACAACCCTGCTAATTGGATAAATGCAGCTCCTACACTGGGAGAAGGCCATTCCCTTTTCTTTTCTTTTTTTGTTTTTTGTTTTTGGAGAGCTCAAAACAGGGTGATTGTGCTGTTCTTTAACACGAATTCCATCTGCTTTATTTCTCTCTCCATTCACCACACCTCTTGAATATTTATGAAGCCTTCCCTCCTGCCTATCCCCTTTCCACCCCAACTCTACCCGCCTTTCTCCCTCAGCCTCCTTCTCCCCACCCAGCCTCCCTTTCTCTCAGAGCCTGACAAAAACCTTCCAAATGGCCCCCCCTCCTTGCTTTAGATAAACACAGGCAGTGTCAAGTGTGAGGAGTAGGGGGAGGTGGGAAGGGGGTTCAACTGCCAGTCAAGCCCCTGGCCTTCAATGAGGCCCAGGGGCCTACCCTAATCTGCTGCATGCTTGCCATATGGGGGCTGTGTTGCCCCGGGAAACACTAACAGGCAGAACAGAGCTTAATAGAGTCCATATTCATTGTAATGCAGTGAGATAGCTCAAGGCACCACTGCCCCTTCAGTCCAGTTTCATTCTTCTGTTTCCCTCTTTTTTTCAGTTTTTCCTCCCTATTTCTTTCTTTCTTTCTTTCAAAAGGACCAGGTCCCCAGAGAGCTGTAATCTGGACAGGCCGGGGCTGGCAGAAAGGCTGAACTTTGGGGTTAGGAGTGAGGAAGATGATGGTGGCAATGGGGTCAGGGGTTGAGGTTGGCGGGTAGAGGTGAGAAGTGGGAGCTCCCAGGAGAGGAAAGAGGGGAGGGGGGGTGCACATCTGCACAGGGGACGGGGCTCGGAGCGCATGATGTTGGATGCGTGCTGGTGTGCAGGTTTGAGTCTGTGCACATGCCCTGGGAGAGTGTGGAGAATAGTGTGAGGTATGGTCCTTCTGGGCGCTGGAGCACAGAAACCTTCATATTTATCCCACCACCTATGCCTAGGTATCCCAACACCACCTATCTCCTAACCCCAGTCAATGTCAGGCCATCAGAGCCAGGGACACCTACCTCCCTCGAGGGGTCAGGCCTAGGGCCAATTCCTAGCTCTCAACAGTTGCCTTGAGAAGTCAAAGGTGTGCAATAGGATGAAACCACTTTAGAAATAAATCCATGGAGGAGCAGAAGACCCACAGACTGCCAGGTTGGGGCCCTTTTCCTCTGGCTGATCTGGAGTGGAGGACAAGGTGATAGCTGTGAACTGCCACAGGCATATGGAGCTTCTGTGCATGGAAAGAGTGGGCTGTCTAGCAGATGAAGGCTTGTCATAAGTATATCTGCTGGAAGTGAGACTTGGGGCTCCCTGTGGTCAAAGGTGATCTTTCCCCAGGGCCTAAATGAAAAAGAGGGCGGAGAATGCAGGGAGAAAACAGAGTACGTACATTTCTCCCAACATCTCAGAAAAAGTAAAACTGGTAACCAAGATACTGTACTATGAAATGCCCCAAAGAATGAAGAATCAGTTTCATAAGTTGTGACACACAAAACTATTCTGTGACTGTAAAAATCACCAATTTAAAATCCAGATAGAAAGTAAATTGACAAAAACTTTCATATACTCTCCTACAGTTGACAATTTAATTCTACGATGTCTGGCACATAGGAAAAGCTCAATAAGTGGTTTCTGAATGAAACCATTCTGAATATATATGGTCCTACAGTTTTATTACTGCTGACCAAGAACTTGAAACTCTTTACCCAACTGACAACTACCATCAGCATTCAGATGGGTGGCAATAGCTTTAACAGAAGCAAAATGCTCCTGGCAAAGGTGCAGCAAGGACCCCGCCACAGTGATGCCAGCACCACCCACAGAGGCCTTTTGTTATTCACCTCGCCCAATGCCAATGTCGGGCAGTCTAAGTCAGATAAAACTGCTCAAACCAAAGCAGACACTGGTGCTTGTGTTTTATTTTTTATTCTTTTGGTTTCCAAATTTTGATATACTGTATTCTACTTTTCTTGCTTTTATCCCACTGAGATGCCTCATAAATTGGTGGTTTCCTAAGCTCAATCCAGGGGAAACCAACTGTAGGAGAGTATATAAATGTTCTAATACTTTTTCTTTGCTTCTATTTACTATATTGATTTTAAGGCCCTATCGATCCAAACAACCCTGCAGGGGGATGGTACAGTGAGCAAGAGCCACACATAATTTCAATTCCTGGCTCTAAAACCTAAATAGCACTTGGTTGTCTGAAATGCCACCCAGAAACCAGCCTCAGCACTATGTCCATTCACCTCCATTAGGGCCCCATAAAAGCAGGAATGGCCACTCCTGAGGACTCCAGAGGACATGAAGACATACAACTGAGCAGGGCTGTACAGGCCTGAGAGCTCTTACCCTCCCTCCCTCAAGAAGAAGCTCTGTTCTCCAACGTCTTTTTTTACTATGTAGTCCTCATTCCAGTTGTTTTGACACCGGCCTGTTGCATGTGTTACAGAGCTATGCTCCACCAAGGACAAAGTAGGGACACATGGAGGTCCATTGTGAGCCAGCCCTGGAGCACTGCTGGAGCTCAGCAGAGCAGCCGAGCCCTTCCTGGCCTCCTCTGCAGTGAGCAGTTTGGTCAGTTATCTTACCACCACCTATGTGCATGATGTGATGAGAACCAGAGTAGCCAACTCTTAAGAAAGCAGGGACAGCTACTCTAGTCTAGACCAAATGCTTGCCTTTCACTTCACTGCTCACGGAACACCCACTAATGACCTACTTATAAAAACACATACTTGAACTTACCTAGTCTTCCCTAAAACCATGTTGCTATTCATCACCCACTCAGCAGCCCAAATGTGCACTCAGCCTTGTCTCCTGGCTCTCTCGGGTTCTCCACCCCAGGATCTGACCAGTCAGTCGTACAGACTGTAACTTAGCATCAGCAGCCAGAGAAACACAATGCAAGAGAAACACAATGCAAGCCACATACACCATTTGACATTTTCTAGTAGCCACATTAATAAAAAGGGAAAATAATTTTAATAATCTTTTAACACACACATTCAAAATATTATCACTTCAACATATTACAACATTATACAAAAATTACTGAGGCGTTTTATATTTTGTTTTATACTAAGTCTTCTAAATCTAGTGTGCATTTTATATTTACTACGAGTCTCAATTTAGATTAGCCACATTTCAGGTGCTTGATAGCCGCAGGGGCTAGTGGATACTATATTGGACAGTATAGTCTAGAACCCTCAAACTGGCTCCCTGACTCCTTCCTCTCCCCATATAGTCATCCTCCACATTGCCACCTATCTTCTTTCTAGACTATCACAAACAGCAAAGATGATAAATGGGCAGCTACTGTTCACGGAGCAAGCGCCTCCCACAGGCCATAATCCACAAGTCATCTAATTATATGTAAATCTCGCAATGGCCCTGTAAGGTAGGTGCAGGATCAAGCCATTTTATAAATGAGGCAATCAAAGCTCAGAGTGATTAGATATTCTGTCCAAGATCACACAGATGGTAAATCTGAGTCAGGATTTAAACCAGGTCCACCTAACTGTAACCCTACTGGTTCTTTTCACTCTACCATACTTCTTTAAGTAAGTTATGGCATAATAATAGAATAATTAAGCAACTATTACAAATGATAATTATAAAGATCAAGTAACGACATGAAAAAAATTTTAAAGCATAGATCTCATTTTATAAAAAGCATGTATGCACTGAGTGAGACCTACCAGGGAATATGAAACAAATAAAAGTGGCTGACTTGAAAATCTGAAGGAATTAAGAGCAATTCCCCCCACACACACACCCCCTTTAAGGTCAGTTAAAAGGTCAGTTAAAAACAAACACCTTTGATAGCTGAACTGAGTATGATTAAATAAAGTTTAAACTTCTTCGTACAACCTTCCAGATTCTTTAGATAATAACTGAGCTGCAGTCAACTTTCCCCATGTCTTTCTCTCACAGGCACTAAAATCTGGGCAAGCTGCATTTTCACATCCTCTTCCTTATACCAGAACGACCTCCTCTTTCTCCCTTGATTCCATCAGGGGAACTTAATACCCCAGTGACCACACCTCATCCCACACTGCACACATATTAAGCATTCCCACAGTGATTTATGGATCTGATCCTGTGTCTGTCTGTAATGTGCCTCTTATCTCTTCCCTCTGACCCCAGACAATAAACTTCCTGATGGTAAGGACATGTGCAATTTATCTCGGTGATCCTTGCACCTAGAAAAGCCTTGGCATGTCATAGAGGCTGAGTTGAGCCAACATTTGCTGAATTGAAGGGTTTATTGGGGTTGAAAAGGAATGTCCACACATTGTTATAAGTGGTTTTTCTAGAGCAGGGGTCTCCAAACTATGGCCCGTGGGCCGAGGCCCTCTCATCTGGTCTGTGGAGACCTTTTTATCTACGGAAAAAAATTACAGAAATTTACGTGTATCCTGCCAAGATCAGCCAATTCTTTCTTATTTGGACCTCGAGTGTGTAGTCGGCCCCCAAACTGCCGTTTGATAGTTAATGTGGCCCTCGGGCTGAAAAGTTTGGAGACCCCTGTTCTAGAGGGAAATGGCTGCAACTGTGGCCTTTATTTTCAAAACCAAATGGTCCCCAGATCAGCATCAGCATCCCTAGAGAGAAGGGGCTGACAGATCAGTGTCCCTGTGGATGTTCCTATTCCTATGACTTGGGGTTTCACTCAAGGACCTCTCTGTTTTCCTTCTTATGTCTTCTCCCAAAGCAAACACCCAACTAAGCTTGAGACTTCGGGCTTCCTGCAGGTCATCTAATCTAGGATTATGTCACGATTAGGTATTATCTCGCCTGATCTTGAGACCAGGATGGGAGGAGGCAGACAGAGGGGGATGGGAAAAGGAGACATAAGAAAGCTGTTGAGTGAGAAAGGGAAGGCTGGGTTCACGCCTGAAAAGAGAGCAGAAGGGATTCAAATAGAAACGTGGGGAAGGCCACTAAATGTGCAGAGCTCCTACTATGTGCCAAGCCCAGCGCTGGGGGCTTCATGCATGTTGTCACTTTTCATCTACACAACCCACAGTATTATTGTCCCCACTTCACAGGTGGGGAAAGAGGTTATTAACCATCCCCCCCATACACCACCACCACACACACACACACCTGCTTTTTGTTTTTATTTTTGCTCTTTTCTTTCTGCCTGGTTCAGGGCTATTGTGTAAAAGGATGCTCAAGCCACCCATTTGCACATGGGCCATTAGTAGGGGAAATGGGCTCATCTGTCTGGAAAGGTGAGCAGAGACTTCAGGATATAAAACTGATTGTGACATATTCCTATCAGGTACAGTGGCCTGTGAAATGATGACAGCTGTAATGAGGTGGAGTTACTGCCTCTGGCCAGATTGTTGGACACTCTCCCCAGAGTCACTCTGGACACAGGTGAGATGTGCAATGAGGTTGGGGCTGGTTCCTGACACAGCTCCTGGGTTAGCCAAGGGCTTCCTTTGCAAAACCCTTCTTGATGCTTTCCACATAAGGATGTTTTTTTCAGGGATCATCTCAAATTTTTGCTGAAGACATAGCTTCTTTACTAAGTGACAATGTTAGAACTCAACAGGATCAGGAACTGAAAAGCCATGAGCCTTGGGTTTGGATATGAGTGCTGTCACTTCCTTGGTAGAAAGTAGCTTTGGGTAAATTACTTAAACTCTGAGCCTCAATTTACTCTGCGTGAACAGGGGAATGATAACACCCGTTTTGCAGAGCTGCTTAAAAAGAGTTAATGAGAATATGTGTGAAATTAAGCCTGGCACATAGCAATCATGAAATAATTTGGGGGAGACAGGTATCATGGAACTTTTCTACTAAAAGCCATTCATCTGAGGTCTGACTTCATACAGAGGCATTGCTACCCGGTGGGCTTTTAGATTGATGTCCTCTAAGACTTAAAGACATAAATTTTTATTTATTTATTTATTTATTTTATTTATTTTTTGAGAGAGAGAGAGAAAGAGAGAGAGAGAGAGAGATATACAGAGACAGAGAGAGAACTGAACTGGGGGAACTCCCCAGTTCAGCACATGGGTCCGCACGGGCCGGGGCCAGGGCCGGGACTCCATCCTCGGTCCCCGGTGCTGCAAAGTGAGCGCTCAACCCACTGAGCCATCCCGGCTTTCCCAAGACATAAATTTTAACAACTCTAGACACATGTGATATTATCTCTCTGCTCATTGTTCCTTATAAACTATACAAAATTAAGCAATGGTCTGTTTTTGCTGCCCTATATACATGCATCAGAAGTTCAAGAAATACTTTGTTGAGAAAAAACAAAACAGAAACACTCACATTATATACAGTGTCTTCTAGAACCTCACAACAGTCCAATGGGGCAGGAGATCCATGGAGAGTGCTCTAGGGCAGTGGTCCCCAAACTTTTTGGCTCCAGGGACCAATTTCAGGGAACACACTTTTTCCACAGACGTGTAGGGAAGATGTGCATGCACAGTTCACAGTAGGGTTCGTGCTCCTATGAGAATCTAACGCCACTGCTGATCTGACAGGAGGCGGAGCTCGGGTGGTAATGTGAGGGACAGGAAGCAGATGTAAATACAGAAGAAACTTCACTCACTTGCCCGCCACTCACTTCCTGCTGTGTGGCCCAGTTCCTAACAGGTCATGGGTTGATGCCAGTCCCTGGCTTGGGGCTTGGGAACCTCTGTTCTAATGTTCTCAAGTTTGTGGCAAGACTTAGTTTCTAGCCTCTCAATCTCCACCCAGCAAGTCAACTTAATGTCGCTTAAGCTAATAGCCTCTCCCTGCCACTACCCACCCCGATTATACCCTTTCCACACTCTCTTAATGATGATAGTAATTGTAATTTCTCCATATTGTCTCTACTTTACAAAAAGGGGAAAAGATCCCTGTCAGATAGTAGGTCACTTGGGACAAGAGGTTATGGACAAGTGTTTATAGAAAGGAAAACATACCCCCAAATCCCTCTCTGACACCCCACTCCCAGCCCCAGAAAGGAGCTCACCTCTGGCCTTATCAGTCAATGCACCAAACCCACAACAAAACCACCTGTTCTTTTCTACCTACCTGTTTTTCTAATTACAACCTATGGCCAGGGTTATATCCACACAAGCAATGAAGCAAAATGGTAACAGCGACTGGAGATAAAACAGGAACATCTACTCCCAAGCCTTCTGGTGCTCATAGTTGACAAAAGAGCCAATGTAAAATGAATTATTAATAATTAGAGCCCCGCACATAGCACAAATTAGGTACAAAAACAAACCAGTCTCAGCACCCACATAGCACATAAAGCAGATCTCAAGAGCTTAAAGTCCCATCTCTTAGGACAGAGGAAAACCAATTCCATTCGACAAGTGATCCTTGTGTGAACACAAACCTTACTGTCATAAGCAGGCTCAGGGGAAGAAGGCTGGGACTCACTCCACTTGACCATGCCCACTGAGAGCAACAGAGCCCTGAGAGAATTAGATGTAGGATTATCCCAGGGAGCAGGACACTCAGTCTGCAATGCACACAGAGCTGCAGAAAAGGCGTTTTCCCCAAATCATCCAGAAAGGTAACAGGATTATGTTCCGAAGTGGAAGATGGCATTCTGCTTAGTGTTCATGCTGGAAGAACAGCGAGGACTGCTGGCAGGCCTGAGGCAGAATTCAGGGCAGTCCTACAAACCCACATTGAGCACCCCCTGGATGCCACTCGCTGTATAGAGGGTGAAGGGGACAAGAAAAGCTAGGCATAGTTTCCCATCCTTAAAGAAATGGGAACCCACTCAACATTCTGCTTTGACAACATCCTTCTATTATACCCAAATTAAAATGCAGCATAGCCTCAAGAAAAGATCAGAGTCAAAGATAAACTGTAGATTTTACCAAATCTGGGCAGGGAACCAAACTACCAGCACAGGCAGTGGAGGAATGACACCTGAGCACACGTGCACACTCACATGTGCACACTCAGGTCCTGCCCAGCACAGGTGCGTCCTCCAACATCGCCCCTTTCATAAGAATCCCCTCTATCACTCATGTGCACTCCTAGCAAAGTCCTGGAAGATTCCTCAAAATACATCAGTTAAGGCAGGAAAAAGGCTTGGAGCTAATAGAAGCCTATGAGGGAGGACCTCTTAAGCTTCAGTGTTCCTTCTCACTATATAGTAACTTCTTTATTTATAAGTCTCTCTCCTGGAGACATAGTAGATACTCAATGAATGTTGGCTAAGCTGTCAATCTCCAAAATCTTCTGCAAGCCTAAATCTATTTGGTCCTTGGAGGTTGGATCTGATAAAGCCAAAGGGTGCACCTGCTGTAAAGCAGAGCTTGTTTGTCTCCCTCCAGGAACTAACTTGGGGGCCCACTGAGGTTCTTACTCAGGAGAGGAGGCAGGTCTTTGATGCTTAGCATCCAAGTGTGGGAGATTGGGGGTGGGCTTCCCAAGGAGGAGGTGGGGAAGGCACCAAGCAAACTTGCTTCTGTTCAACAGGCAGGTCCCAGCGCCTGCTCTGTGTCAGGCAGTGTGAGGTGCCCAGCTCTTGTCCTCCTAGAGCCCTGCACTTCCCCCGGGGGAAGCCCCGTCACACAATTATCTACAGTTCACCTAACTGCTTGGCCAAAGGCTTCGGAGATCAGGAGTGGCGATGATCTTATTCACTAGGGCATCTTCAACTCTAACACAGTGCTCCATAATTCAGCAGATTATCTGCTGAGTGACCTGATACAAAGGTGAAAGGTCACAGAAGAGAGAACTGTAGTCATTTAGTCAAGGAGGCAGCTTTTTCTTAGCACAAGCTGGGCATTTAGGAGGCTTTGGGGGTTAAAAGACTTTGATTTACTCTGTTAGGTAACATAATTACCATAAATTCCAATTAAGCTGTCACCTGCAGTCATTTTCTATGCCCTTTCCTCATGATGATTAAGCTTCTAATGGCACCAGGCCCACATCCACCCACTCTACATGACTCAAAATGGGTCTCAGGTTCTGTGACCCAGAATGAATGAGGATCAGGATGTTGCTTCTTGGCCTGTCTGGTTCTGGGGCTGATTCAAGCAAATGCTGGGCAAAATTGCCTCCAACACCCACCCACGCCCACCCACACCCGCATCCACACCCACACAAACTCCAATCCCTAACAGGCTCATGCATGCTGGCAAGAAATTAGAAGCATTCAAATGAAAAGCTAATCCTTGGGGTAAAATGGCTTAACTGCTGAAGATGAGCAATCAGAAGCTCCAATTGTTTAGCTGGTATCTGATGACACTGTGACATAGTCAATGTCTCTCCCAGACTTCCTACAAGCAAGGAAACCTCACCCTGAGCTTTAGGAGGAACCACTTAGCCAGAAAACAAAATCTATCTCACACAGAGATGCTGTTGAAAAAACAGATTACATTAGTAAATCATCTAAAAGAGGGGTACAAAGTAGCTGTTCAATAAATGACAGCAGCTTATTAAACCTGAGTAACTCCCTTTAGGGTTCCTTTTAGGAGTATACTATTTTCACTAATCTGAACCTTGTTGCAGGTTTATCCTCAGTATTTCAACAAAAGAGGTTTGAGGATAGGGAATTCCTCGGGGCCAGACACCCCTACTGGGCTTTCCGGGCATCCTGCTCTGAGCATGTGCACTCATTGCTGCTAACACACACACACTGACACGTGCGTGCGTGTGCTCACAGCAACCAGCTCCAGCTGGTAAGTGTGCTTGAGAATCATGACAGTTTACTTTCTTTCCCATCTGACCTCATACAAACACACTTTCTTCACCACCTCCCTGACCCCCAAATATACACATTTCGTCCCCCACCCACCCCAGTCTTTCTCAATTACAAGGCTCTTTTAAACCAATGAAAACTTAAAATAAATACCAACTTGGAAACCTGAAGCATGTTCCAGTCCGTCTGTCAGTCCCTGCCTGCTGCTGGAAGCCCCCAACCTGTCAGCTCTCCCCAACTTGTGAAGCGCAGTGGCCTTGGTGCAAAGTTGGCACACACAGAGAAAACAAACACGTGGAGTCTTGCCAGCTGCAGCAGGCACCACTATTTATAGCAGGAGCAAAGTGTGGGGAATGGGAAAGGCATGAGGAAGGGGCAGAGGGGTGGGGATCACCCTAGCCCGCTGCTCACGGCTCCAGCAACTGCAAAGAACCTGTGCAGAGGGCCTGCCATTCCCTGGTGCATCCATCCTGGGTGTGTGTGACTCTCACCAGCACGACACTGGAGAACTGAAAGTCTTCAAGGGCAGAGAGCCTGCTATCTTGCTCATTCCTGGACCCCCAGCACCTATCTCATCGCTGTGCTTGGCACACAGTAGGGGCACCATGAGTATGTGTTGATTAAAAGAACAAACAATTTTCTTCCTGCCTCATCCACAAGGTTACAGATGGAGGAGAGGGATCCAGTGGAGGGAATGTTAGTGAGGAATGCCTAAAACAGTGCTTCTAAAAGCCACTGGATGATACAACGTGCTAGCAAAATAACTTAGGGAAAAGCTGCATTAAGAAAAGCTTATTTGGCTGCAGGCCTTTTCAGAGCCTTTAATACGCTACTATGCATCAGGAATCACCAAGAGGGGGACAGAGTAGGCACTGAAGCCTGAACTCACTTGACCACAGGCCTGGACTCACTTGACCACATCACTCTTTTTTCTCAGAGTACCATTAGTGAGGGGAACTTTGTCAAATACACTTTGGGAAATGTTGGCCTAAGAGGTTCCTGGAGAATATCCCAAAAGTAATTTGTAAAACAGCATGATCCTATTTTTGTAAATAGAAAAAAATTACATATGAATATGGGGTACAGAGTTATTTGGATTGTAATGGGAAAAGATCAAGAGGCACATGTTCACAAAAGTTATCTCTGGAGAGGAGGAGATTTGCACCTTTTACCTTAAACATTTCAGAAATATTCATAGTGGGTATGTTATCACTTTTGTAATTAAAAAGAAAGCTATCCCCAAATATTATGTCATGACCAACTGACATTTTATCAGCCCATTAAGTATAGGGGCCTCATTTCCCAACAACCCTCCAGGTCATTAAGTGTTGCTCTTGCCCCATTATCACATCTAAACCGTTTCTTGTGTACATTTCTAACATTCAATTCCTTTGGCTTGTAAAGAACATCTCCCTTAATTCCAGGATACTCCTGCTTCCACACAATATGGACAAGTGTTTTAGAGAAATGAAAACACGTTTAATATTCCATTAACAAACTTTACAAAACTAAAATCAATTTGTTTAGTAAGTTGTTTAAAATATCCATTAAGTACTTGGTTTGCTGCAATTATCATGTTAGGCATATAACATTTAAAGGCTGCCTTTTTGGAAAAGGGGTTAAGAAGTACAGTTATAAAATAGTCATGGGGATGTAAATTATAAGCACAGGGAAGACAGTCAATAATATTGTAATAACTATGTATAGTGCCAGCTGGGTACTAGGGTTATTGGGGGAATCACTTTGTAAGTTATATAAATGTCTAACCACTATGTTGTCCACCTGAAACTAATATAATATCGAATGTCAAGTGTAATTGAAAAAGTAGACTGCCTCTTTTCCTGCCAAATTAAAATGCAGCATAATTCCCTAGTTCAACAAATTTGTAAATGTAATTAAAAGTCACTGAGATTTAGTGAATGCAACATACTAGGTTTTGCCACAATGAGATTAAGGCAGATACTGAGAATTAGAAGAAATAATCTTAGCTTAAAACAAAGAAATTATTTGACCATGTGTGGAGTTACTCTGTATGAGACAATGGACATGTACCATCTTGTCTAACCTCTAAGCAATTCCATGAAATAGGCAGTATTGTCTTCCTCAAGTAAAAGATTCAAAGCCAGGGCTATCTGCTTCCCCTGTCTGCTGGTCTTGGTGTCTGCCCTTGGTAGATTCAATGAACTATTTTCCAAAAAAGGAACTTAAGAAGGCTGAAAAAAACCAAAGTCAGTATGAGCAGCACTCATGCACTAGCCACCATGTTTCAGGAGGGATATGATTGGCAAATCCCACAAAGCACTCTGGGTCCAACTCCTGAACCCCACCCCACCGAGTCAGTCCTGAGAGCTGAGTGCCTGAGTGCCATCCAAAAGTTGGCAGCAGCGCTATGAGTCTGGGCCCAGCATGCAGTGAGAAGCAATAAAATTCTTCCATTTCTTAATCTGGCCTCTCTCATCTTCCTTATTAGATCAGAGGTTCCCAACTCTGGTTGCACAGAAGAATCACCTGGGGACACTAAAACACACTGATGCCTGGGTAGCAACTCAGATAAATAATTAATTAGTTAGAACCTCTGGGGATGGAGCCCAGGCATCAGTATTTTTAAAGCTCTTTCCTGGAAACTGTCATGTGCAGCCAGGACTGGGAAGCACAGGGTGTCTCTGCCATGGATCTGAGGGTCATTTTGCTTCTGAATGTCTCCCAGAAATGCCCTGATTATACTGGATGCTGCGGTAGGAACTGAGAGTATTGCATAAAAATGTTCCCTACTATATTATTTTAAAGAAATTCTTGTCCTTTTTAAAGCTAAAAAAAATTGTTTTTCATTTCACAAATTTACTATCTTAATATATTTTAAGGAATAAAGCATTTTTTTTCTCAAAGCTTCTCTCAGATTTCCTAAGATATGGGGTGGCCTTTTAGATTCCTAGTTTTTGCCTCTTCACATGGAAATAAAACCCCAAGGGGAGGCCACCATTGCAAAGAACTCCCCTTTTGGAGGCCAAGGCAGGCTCCACAGCAGCCAAGGGGTCACCCTGGCCGCAGTCACCCCGCTGATGGGGGCCACCAACACTTCAGGGAGGTCAGTGGGAGACAGGAAGTTTTCCAAGGTATGTACATTTTAAGGCTTGCACATCAAAACCTGAAATGCCATAGGCGATTTCCTTAACAAAGCCAGAGGAGTCTCTAGGGACTCAACAGACCCCAGGAAATGGAACAGGTGCTGGCCACCCAGGGGTCCCACACCTACTTATCACCAGGTAGGGCTTTCCAGGCACTGAAACTGGCTTCCCAAAGGGCTAACAGCTCAGCATCCTGCTTCTGACCTTCCCTAAGATTTCCAGTGGGATCCCTTCCTGGGGAGGAGATAGCTCCCCACCCCCATCTTAGAGTCATGGGTCCCTCCCAGCCCCTCCCAGCTCTGTGGCCCTCCCACTCCGGGAATGAAGCTGCTGCTGCCCAACATATACCCAGACTGGTTTCATCTCCTTCCAAATCCATTTTGTGTCTTAACTTCTGCCAAGAATAAAAATTAAAACACTCACATCATGCATGTATGGGAGGGGAGGTCAGGGCTGGAAGTTTAAACTGAAAAAGACCAGGCAGTGAGTGGGAGGGGAAGGTTGTTGATGAAAGTCAGGGTTTAGAGACTTCCGGGGCAGGGGTGAGGAGGGGTGGGAGGGTCTGTATTGGGCCATGGCATACTTTGCCTCAGGTCCCTGCTGGCTACACATGGGTAAGGTGACCAGACGTCCCGCTTTTGGAGGGACAGTCCCCAATTTTTAACAATTTGTCTGGCATCCCGCGGCGTTTTAAAAAAGTCCCGATTTTTGGAAAGAATGCACGACAAGCTAGGGAACGGTGGGAGATAGACCAAATTTTTAATCAAGAAACGCCCCCCACCCCCCACCCCGGTCAATGGTGTCCCGCTTTACCAATGTTAAAATCTGGTCACCTTACACATGGGGTCAGATTTGAGGTGAAATGTTGGCAGCATCTCTCATGTTCCTCAGGCACTTCATTTCATACCCACTAACTTCCTACCCCTGCCCACAGGGGCTCCAAGTGGCAGAGCTGCCAGCACCCCAAAGGCCGGAAGTGGACTTGTCCCCCACACTTGGAGGAGCCTGTTCCTTGCCAACTCCAAAATGAATAAAACAGTACTTGGAATGACACTCAGGCCCTGGTTGTGCAGGCGGCTTGCAGGCTGCTTGTGGCCACCAGGATCTGGAGCTGGAAGCTCTGTTCTCAGTATCCTGCCCCACCACACCCAGGGCCTGCGGACGCCAGACACAGAGCAGCTCCGACCAGCTCTCTCTCGATGCTGAACTCTTCCTCCTCAGCAAAACCAGGAGCCCGTGCACCGTGGAATGATCACACCTAATGCTTCACGATCCCCCAGCGCTCCTTACTCAACTCTGAATCCCACCTTCTGCCCCCCTTTTCTCTCCAAATAGTGAATGAAGCACTCACTTTCCTTACACCTGCCCAGATGGAAGCCATCCTGATTCAAGGAATCAGTCACTTGCCTTACAAGTCAATGAACACTTACTGAACACCCATTCCATACGAGGCTCTGGGAATCAAAAGGTACAGTTCAAGCTCAACATCCAGTGTAGGGAGAAACACAGAAACATCTCAGTGCACCGTGGAAAAACGGGGAACAAGACCCAAGCGCCCAAGGCTGGGGGTCCCTACGTTACCAAGCCAGGGGGTGGGAAGATCAGATTACACACTTCTTTTGGAAAGGGTAACACATGACATTCATCCTTGTCCCACCTGGCACACACAGCACAGTAATGAAAACAAAGTTGTATACTTAAAAAAAAGACCCTTATGTTTGTCTTGACAATTGTTAAATCTGAGTAATGGGTACATTGGGTTCATGATACTCTTCTTTCTGCTGTTATGTGTTTGAATTTTTAAATAAACAAGTAATGATGAAAGTTTGTTGTTATTGTTTTTCTTCAATCAGATTACTAGGAAAGATCCTCCCAAACTGTCCTAATCGTGCATCAACTTCCAGGAATCCCATCCCACCCCCCACCTATCCAATGTCCTCTCAAGTAAGCCAAACAGCATTGTCAGGCAAGTTTCAGCAAGTGCCCAGGTGGTGGGGGAGAGTGGTGTACCTCCTTTTTGACATTCAAAGGCTCCCCAGTGTTGGGCCAAAGAGGTGGTCCCACCCCTGAAAGGGGACTGCTGGCTGCAGCTGGAGGACACCTGAGGAGCCCATCTTCCTGGCTCTCTGACTCCGGGACCTGGAGCCAGCTGGCTCCCCACCGGCCCCCCGGCCCCCCGTACCCCAACCCCCCAGCCCCCCAGCCCCGGCATGCCCTCAGCTTCCTCTCTGGGGCATCCCTGTCTAGAATGGGCCCTGAGCATATCTTACCATCAACGTGTCCCTCACTCAGGCTGGCTTTTCACTGACTGCAGAGCCAAGTGCATGAGCCAAGAGATTCAGGTGGAAGGCCATCACTCTTCTATGGGCCTCCACTTCTCTACTGATATAAAAGTCTCAAACGAACCATAATTGGCAAACTCGTTCAGTAGCCAAATCCTCCAAGAATTTGGGCTCTTGGAAAAGAAGTATAAATCAGCAGCTTATTTCTACTAAAGTAATAATAATCCTGATGACGATAATAGTAAACATCTAGCACCTTCTCTGAACCAAGCAACTCCTCTGATGAGAACAAACGTAGATAATGCAATTCAATGTGGAATGACCTCTTGTTTGGATGTGGGAAATATTCAGAATGTTACAGGCAGCAGGTACAGTGCTCAACAGTCTGTTGATTGCACAATAGAAAGGCCATGCTTTAATGGTTGCAAACATGCCTTTAGCCCCACGTGGCGAATGTGTAAAGGCATGCACAGTGCCACTCACAGCAAGGCTTATCTCAGGGCGTATGGATAACCAGAAACAGCCCAGTGTGAAACCTGCAGGCTGCACTGACATCAGGAATCTTAGCGGGTAACATTCTTCACACTAAGGAGAGAGGCCAGAACCCCCCAGCCCCCAGCTCAGAGAAGAGTAACACACCTCATTTTAACTGAGACAAGAAACAGTGTCACTGCTTTTCCTCCATCCAGACCACGGATGCTACTAGCACTGGCATTTGGGCTCATTTCTTCGTGTGGGGAAAATCAGTCCTGCCTGCCTAAGATTCCATCTCATTGGGCAAGCTGTTCCTCTCTGCTTCCTGACTTTGAAAGTGCGTAGAACTTAGTTATTAAGGAGCCTCCCTGTTTCACTGCCATGAAAAGCTGGCTTTTTCTAGAGAGGGGAGTAAGGTGGCAGTTGGTAACATTGGGAGCCTGCCCTGCTTTCTACAGATTGGTCTGGAGAGAAAGTACTTAAGAGACTTGCACTACAACCAAGACATCCTTCCACCACTACTTGCTGAAGCTCCCACGTGGAGCAAGGCCCACGCGATTCCTCCCCGCACATCACTCTAACAGGTGACCCCACCAAGGCTTCACGTGGGCCTCACTGCACAGAACGCCACTCCTCATGCTAAAGGTGATCTTCTGGCGGTGGGGGGAGGGTCTATCCCAGGAATGTAAGGTCAGTTTGATAATTTAAAAAGTCAATCAACCTAATTCAACAAATAGAAAAAAGAAAAAAGTAAGGTCCTCTCAGAAGATGTAGTAAAAGCTTCTGACAAAACTCAGCATCGATTATGATAAAAACTCCAAATTAAGGATGGAAGAGAACTTCCTTAATAGGATAAAGGGCATGTATATATAATAAAACCTAGGGCTCACATCATTAAAGGTGAGTTTCTTTAATGTGTCACAAATATAAATTAATATTTTTATAAAGGCTATTTATAAAATCAGAATTCTTGAGATTCCCCTCCACCATCCCCCACGGCCACATACAAATCAAGAGAAAAAAAACAAAACAAATCATTTGTCAGATCACATATTTATCTTTTGATTCAGAAAATGTGTCCCCTGCCCCTAACCACACACTCACTACTTGGCATGTACCTACAGAAGCCAGTCTGGGGTCTTTCTCGGGACTCTCACTTGTATTATGTCTCCTGGGGACAGAATGTGAGGTAATTTAGCGGGGAAAAGGCTGGATTCAGTAAAGGACACAGGTCCACAATCACATGGTTCTGCTATTTCCTACCCTCTGCCTCCCAGGCAAACTGAGTCAAGGGCCAAGGCTTCTGGAAACACTGATGATCAGCCTCCCAGACTCTGGAGTTAGAGCCAGGAAGCTTGATCCTGGTTCCAAAATTAACAACCAAAGCAAGGCTTGCTGGCCTAGAGTATCATCCCCTGAAGAGTTTAAAGAGCTTCACATACTCCATTGCATTAGTGCTCACTGTCTTAGTGAGAACCCTGGGACAGGTATCATTAGTCTCCACTTATACAGGGGACAACTAGGCAGAGCCACTGAATGGCCCCCAGGAGCTCTGAGTCACTGGTCAGGCTGCAGATGGGAGAGCAGTCTAGGCGAAGACAGCAAACCTGAGGAGGAGGAGATACGGATTTGGGTCATCGGCGTGGAATTGCTACTTCCCAAGGGGCCCAATAAGTCTTCCTTGACCTTCTGCTGAACTCTGACACACCTGGCTCATGTCCTTCAGCGCAAGAAGGTACCAGCTGGCCTCAGGCTGTGTTTATTCCAAACAGGAAGCAATGGAAGGGGGAGTGGTCTAAACTTCAATCCCTGCTCCCCAGGATTATAACTCTCTCTCCCGAGTACACCCACTTTCCTCAGTCCCTGGAACTTTTCTGCCTGGTTCAACCAGAAGACCCACATGTGCCCACCCCCGCCCCCATTCACATGCTCTTTCCTCTAACTGGGGTCCAGAGGCTGGAGTGGGGTTCCCTCCTGCTGCTCCTGTTATAAAACCCATCATCACCTATTCTCCGCCCCCTGCCAAAGTCTTACTGTCTAGGATGACAGCGGAGTGGACTGAACAAGCTGAGGCTCCTATCTGTCACCAAACTACCAAGTCTGTGCAGCTAACTCCGTAGAGGAGTACTGCTTGGCAGGGGAAATGTTCTCAATCTCTTTGCATCCAATGAGTCTTTTGAATGACTACAAAACAAGCCCTGCACAGACATGGCTGTGCTGAGAGCAGTGACTTCTGAGGCTGGGGACCTGTGACACACACGGTACTGCCCCAGATGTGGTGTGAAGGAGGGCTGCTGCCCACAGAGCTCCCTTCCCCACCGCCAGTCCGGTGCGTGACTCCAAAGCAAGTAAAACAAACTGCCGAGGGGGAAGGCAAACAGCCTGGGTGCTCCTCCCGTCTCTGTATTTGGGAAATGGGATGAGAAGGTCTGCACAGCTGACACGTCCAGATGTGGAACCAAAACACAGGCAGCTCCTGACAGTTTACCAGCCCCGGCTAAACTCCAGTAGCACCAGGGTCAGGCCTGTCCCATGAGAAAGGAGGGCGCAGCAGCCGCTGGTCAGGTGGGTCTCAGCACTCGGCCCTGGGCTCCCCCCCGACCCAGCTCGATGTATGTGTGCGTGTGGAGGGAGTGTGGGGGAGAAGTCCAAGTTTAAAACTGGAGATTGCTAAGTGAAAAAAGCCAATCTGAAAAGACTATAGCAAGCTTGTCCAACGGGCAGCCCAGGACGGCTTTGAATGCGGTGCAACACAGATTCGTAAACTTTCTTAGAACATTATGAGATTTTGTGTGTGGTTTTTGTAGCTCATCAGCTAATTCTTCTTCCAATGTGGCCCAGAAAAGCCGAAAGGTTGGACACCACTGGACTATATACTGCATGATTCCAACTATATGACATTCTGAAACTGACAAAACTGTGAAGAGCAATGGTTGCCAGGGATTTGGGAGAGGGAAGGAGGGAGGGTGGAAGAGGTGGAGCACAGGGGATTTTAGGCAGTGTAACTATTATTCTGTATGATACTATAATGTTGGATATGCTTCGTTATGCATTTGTTAAAACCCACAGAATGTATAATACAGAAAGTGAGTCTTAATGTAAACTATGGGCTTCAGTTAATAACAATGTGCCAACATTGGCTCATCAGTTATAACAGATTTATGACACCAACATAAAATGTAAGAGTGGAAATTGGTGGGAGTGAGTGGTGTGTGACAACTCTGTAATTTTCACTTAATTTTTTCTGTAAATGTAAAATTGCTTTTTAAAAAATAATAATAATAAAAATAAAAAAGCCTATTAATTCTTTTTGAGTTAAAAAAGAAAACCTGGAGGAAGATGTGGTTTGGGCTGTTCTCTAGCTCCCAGAGATGCTATAGTTAGTGGGTCTGGGGCTCTTGGTTGTGCAATTTCTCAGACACGTTTATTGTCAGCACAAGACCTCTTGGGATCTTTATCCCTAATTTTATTCTTCCTTAGCTTCTAAATCTATAACCAAGTCAGGCGGCTGAGATGCAGTTTGAGGCCAGATCTATCCCCATGGGGCAGACATCAAAACATGCTATTCCTTGTCCTTGCAAGCTTCTCGACTCTCCAATAGCAGAAACCATTGCTGTGGCCAGCGGTGTGCCTAGTATAGGGCCTGACCCCCACCAAGCCCTCACGTGCATGCAGAAGTGAACTATGTTTCAATTCACCCCATGTTCCTTCTGTCCCTGGCTTGTGGTTGCAACTCAGATTTAGCAGAGCTCCAGTTCAACTCAGAGAGTTCTGCTAACCGAAAGGGAGCAACACAGCGGATGGTACAGACACATTTAGGAGACCCCAGATAAACAACCATACTGTATCCTCTTGGTGGAGTGAATGTGCTGGGCCTCTCTTTCCCTCCTACCCAGGCCTAGCACAGTGCCCAGCATAAAGTTCAATTAATTCTTCTTAAGTGATGTGAAGGGCCAGAGAGGAGTCCATTCTTACATTCCCTTTACAGATGGAATGACTGGCACCTCCATGGACATTCCTGATGTCAGTGACCTTGAGGAAGGGAGAGGAACAGGGCTAAGTCTGCTATTGCACACCGCTTCCTGGCTTTTCTACAACAGTCACCCTAATATTATTAGAATTCTCACTCTCACATACCTTCCTATACACATACCCAGAATGCCCTTTTCTTACCTAATTCTGTATGTAATTATTTCATTTTCTCTGAAACTCTTATTACAAGCCTTCTGAGGTTCAAGAGAGAGATGCAGACTAGTTTAAAAAAAAAAAAAAAAAAGCACTGATTATACATAAGATCTATTCTAGGCACTGGGAAGAGCGAGGGACAAGACAAAGTTCCTGACACTGCAGAACTTTCATTCTAGGGGAAGCAGGCAATAAGCAAATGAACAAACAGATACATGTCGGGAGGATGATGCTGAGGAAAAATGTTAGATTGAAGGGAGAGAGAAGGATGGTGGGAGTGCGATTTAAGAGAGTGCAGTCAGGTTATGGGGGCCAAGAGGCAGGGACCTGAATGAAGTAAGGGAGGGGCTGTGCAGATACCCAGGGGAAGAACCTTCCAGGCAGAGGGCAAAGCAAGTGGAAAGCACCAGAGAAGAGAGGTTGCTCAGCTATTTGGAGGGGCAGCGAGGAAGCCAATACGGCTATGCAGGGAGGGCAGGGGAGAGGGCAGAGCAGCGAGGTGGGGCTGAAGGCGCAGGAGGTGCTGGGAGTTTTGTTCTGGCTTCTCTTTTGGAAGGCACCACTGACTTCTCTATGAAGAACAGACCATGGGGCAGGGAGGTCCAGGTAAGAAATGTTGGTGGAAGACTGGGTGGTGAGAATTTACAAGATATATCTTGCAGGTAAAGCCAATACCATTTGTGAATATTAAGTGGAATATGAGAGAAAGAACAGAGCCCAAGATGAATCGTAGGTTTGTGGCCCAAATGGTAGAATGAAAGATGCTGAATTAGGGAAGAAACAGAGCAGAAGGCTGGGAGAAATTCTTTCCCAGGGACCAGGCCTGAGGATTGCTACCTAACCATTCACCAGCGGCTGGGCCTTGCCCCACAGGAGCTCCTCTTTCTCCTCATCTTCTCATTCCTTTATCTCTGTAGACCTGAAGCCATTGTTCCACCAGTGCAGCCTTCTGCCTACTCATCACTCTAGCCACCCGATCCATCAATTACCCTCCTTTCAGAAGTAGTATCTTGCTTCTTCTTTGCAACAACTTTAAGAAACTGGGGTCTTAGTTTAGTGTAAATCACAAGCCCAGGGTCATACACCTAGCAATTAGTAAGGCCAGGGTTCAAACACAGGCCTGTCTGGTTCCAAAGCCTCCCCTTAACCAGGATGCCACACCTCCAACCTAGAGGTGGCCCCAGAAATACTACTTCCTTCTGGACAATCATCTTTCTCCAGCACCTCACCCTCTTTGCAATAAGACTCATTCCCGACTTCTGTCCTCTCAGGTGGAATCTCCCAGACACTCCCCAGACCTCTTTGTTCCTTCCTCTCTCAGGAAGAATGTTAAAATGGATCCTCCTGCCATGAGACCTTTTCTTCCCCTGACTCCTGCTGGACCCTGAGACCCTGTAGTGATCTGGAAGGGTCTCTGGCAATTGGACCAAACCACCTTCAGTCCAGGCCCTATCCTGAGAAAAAAGAAACACACCACAGAAGCAAATGCAGCCCCTGTGCCCAGACTCGGACCTCAGGCCAGCTCCCTAGAATGTCCTATCTCCTAACTCTTGTTGGGTGAGTACCGAAGCCAGAGGCTTAGGCTTCTGTGGTGAGCAGAACAGTCTGAATCAAAAGTGTTCCCTTGCGCCATCTCACTGCCTGTGCTCCGAGGAGGCAGCCTGTGAGGACAGGGACATAAAGGCACAGCCTGCTTCCAGGACTTCCTCTCAGTTACCCAGTGGGCTAGTCACATAATTGAATCTTAAACCCCCATGTCCTAGCACTCTCCCACCCCAACCCAGAACATTCTAGTTTCAGGCTTTCCACATTTGTTAAAGAAGAGCAAGGAATGAAGGGTAACTACAAGTCCTCCACAGCCAAATCTCCACCACTCTCTCCAGCCAGGAGGGAGAGGTCTGTTTCGCTCTTCTGCAGGTAACTGCCTATAGAATTCTTTCTGCTGGCTGCCCTGTGAGTATTTATTTGCCTGGAGGGTACCATCTCCTGTCAGTTACCTGTCTGTCAAAGCTGCGGCTTCCTTCCTCGGGGTATTTTTCTGTACAAGCTGCCACTTCTCCTGACCAGTAAAAGTATCTGCTGGGCCAAACGCCTTCTCCCCCTCACTGCACCCAGGCCACAGAGGACCTGCTTGATCAGACTTGCAGACGCCGAGGAGCAAATGGATTCTGCTGGCATCTACAGTGACGCAGAGATTCAGACAGCCAACTCAGATGTCTCTCCCAGTGGGGAAACAAGGCAGGAGACATGTTCTGTTGAGACCCAAGAAGGAGGCGGCTTTTGGTGCTGCTTACAAAGTCTGACATGAGCTGGGCCACACAGCCTAGCTTCCTCATGCTGCCGTCGAGCCAGTCAAAACCTTCCAGCTGTGGTCCCAGGTTTCCAATCTGTCTCTGAAGGCAAGTCCCATAAAAGCCCCACCTGACTCTTATACTTAGTTGCAAAAGGAAAAGTTCCCCCAAGCTAAGGGGGCTCTGCTTTTGGGGAGAGACTGGGATGTTTTATTTTTTTCTTCAAAGCCTGAGTTTTGGAGGCAGCAGCCCTACAATGATATCTTGGCGTGGCCCCTTATCAGCTGTGGGACCAGAACAAGTCCCTACAGTTCTTTAAGCTTTGGCTCTGGTTTCCACAGAAGAGGATCATAAGGCCTGTCTTTACAGGTCTGCTGGACGACTGCAGAGATAACGCTTGTAGTGCTTAGCACAGGGCTGAGCACACAGTAGGTGCTCACTAAATGGCAGCTGTCATAGTCCACATCACCAGGAAGACAGCAGGGGCAGGCGGTGCTGTCTCTTTGGCACTGAGCTTCCCCAATCTCAGCCTGCACTCACGTCCATGGCTGATTCCCTGAGTGACAGGGTGAGAATATTTTTCCCACCCGTGATGAAGGGTACCTGCTGCGGGTGTGTGCTCACCCTCCTAGGAGGAAGGCTTGCCACAGAAACACAAGGCTTCGTTTGTAAATTCAGAGGAACACTCATTAACTCCATCACAATACCACCTTCAGCAACCTGTTCCCTTCTTTTCCCCCAAACTCAAGACCTCTGTGGAGTTTCGGTGACAGGGGATTGGTTGCCAACCTCATTGTTCCCTTTGGGTAGGAGAGCCAAGCTCCCCCACCCCTCCTCGCTCCCATTGTCAAAGACCACCCAGTGAAACTTGTTGGCAAGCTGCCACAGTCCAGACAGGGGAAAGCTGGGCCTGGCTCCCCAGCCTCCATCCCTGCAACAGAAGGCCAGAGAACCCAAAGCACCTGGCTGTGGGGCTTTCACCTGGAGCTGCCGCGGCTTTCACACTGGAGACCACCAACGGTGTCAAGGGAGGGCTGCAGGTGACTGCATCGAAGGCCTGCACATGGGAAGAGCCATTAGAATCTAACACGTGGCTATGACACAGCAGATTCTTAGATTCCTTCTTCCCTACAAAACATCCATTCACAATGACAGAGGTAAACAGCGGTGAATTTCTATCACTTTATGGTCTCACTTGCAAAAGAGGGCACTGGGTAGACTGATGGCATTATGAAATCCCCTTCACGAGGGCACAGGTACAGAAAAAGGAAGAGCTACCATAACACCGCTGAGGCATGATCACCATTAGGCAGAAAGCGAGTCAAGTGCGGGGGGGATGATTTGTGAAATAATTAGGAGCAACCTCCCCTTTCACAGAAAAGCAATAAACCCAGCCCCCTCCTCTCCCCCCGCCCCATGTTCCTTTCCAATTAACTGTTACCCATACCTAATAAACCTGCTGGGATTGTAATGTTAGGTAAGTTCAGACTAGTAAAGGCACTTGGCTGGGACTAACCTGGAAAAATACTGGCAGGGCCAGGGAAGGTGGGGGAGGGCTCTCCTCAAGAACCCAACTGCAGCCCAGCCTGGGGGGTCCTCCACAGCCAGCTGGTGGCACATACCACCTCCTCTTACCTGTGGCTCCCATTCGGTGTGAGTTACCTCTCGGCAGTTAAGGAGGGTCCTGCGTAAATGGAGAGCCCTGTGCCTTTTATTTGTTCCTGGATTAAATGTCTACTCACTTGCTACTCTGGGAAGGATTTCAGAGCCAAGCAAACCGACCCAAGACGGCAGAGCAAAGGGTAAATGGAACTGAAAGGTAAAAAGCTGAATTCAGGCCATGTGTGTCTAGAATTCTCAGCTAAAATGGGACATGGAGGAGAAAGGAAAAAAATGGCACACTTCTTTATTTCCCTGAAAGCTATTCGGGTAACTGGTTTTAGAAACTGGTCTAAGACTCACATTTCTGAGATTCCGTATTCAATGCAAGGATTCTTGTTTTTAACTCTCCTAAAATTAGGAAGAAATAAAAAACTCTATTCTGAACTTAGAAATCTCCTGTCTCAGGAAAAAGTCAGCCTATCATCCCGCTGAGGAAAAGTCAGTTTTCAGGGAAAAAAAATAGTAGAGGTAAAAGAACATTCCAGCATTTCTAGTTCTATCGCCACCTGGATGACTGAGCCTGAGATAGAGACTCTCCTCCTTCCAGAAGCCTTTCTTAATTGACTCAGTCCAAGTACTTGAACACTGGCGCTCGTACTGGATGACTCTGTAATGGAATTCTGAACAGCGTGGGCTCTACTGTCAAGCCCAGGCACACAGCAAGTACTCAATAAAAGCTGGTGGAAAGAATGAAGGCTCCAAACTACACACGTCACCCCCTCATCTTGTCCAATGCTGCCCAAACTCATCTTGGAGGAGAATAAACATTCCTTTGCCAGACTCACTGATGCACAGCTCCCTTTGCATTACTTTTTATTCAACCCTGCTCACCCTGGCCATCTCATGTACTTTCCTGTTATTCACCAGAACTAGTTGAGACTTTCCTCAACATTTTCTCTGGCAACCACGTTAAGTTGACTGTGTATTATTGGCTCTGATCTTCCTCCTATGATTTCCTCTTACTGCCCAATAATCCTGTCCCAAACATCAAAGGCCTTCTTTGAAGATAAGGCCAAATTCACCATTAGGAAAAGAGAAATTATTTCCTAACTTTATTTCAGAAGAAGGAACAACGCAGAATCCCTCTGGGTTTTGCGAGATAAACACTGCCCAGTACACCAGATCTCAAGGCATTCGCTGAAATACCACTGCCAGAGACATAAACACAGGGCTTTCCTCCCCCAAAACCCAAGCAGGACTTTTCCACAGCAGTCTTAGACTCCAAATCCCAGAGTAAATGGTTTTTATCCAACATGTTGAACAGAGTTTGCCTCAGGGAAAGGGGGGTTCACATGACCACCCCAGGCTCTGACTGAAAGAGAATCTGAGCCAAAGTAACACCACCATGTTTAGTCCAGATTCCACTCAAGCTGGACCCTTCCCATACAAAAGGGTAAGTAAGAAACACTCTATCTTCAGGTAGGAACACAGAACAAAAAAATGACTGACCCAAGATGCTGGAGAAATTAGACTGCGGGCAGAAAACCTCACCTGCTGCTTTTACTTCATTGCTGCTGCCCTCCGACTGCGTGAGTGTTGACAAGACTTCATGGGTCATGGATTTCAGGAAGCTTGGGTTGGGACTGGGGAAAAAGAGAAGTGTCTCATCTTTTGAACAACCAAATACACAAACACTTCTGAAGTATTTGCTTTTTATAAGGTGCATTGCTATAAATCAAAGTAATTCCTTATTAATCCATTTTATAAGCAAGAAAACAGAGAAAATGCCGTTTTCCTAAGATCATAGGCTTCCTTAAATCTCCTGTTACCTGGCTCCTTGCTAGAAATGAAGTGAAAAATGGATTAAGGACAGTGATTACACTGAAATCAGTTTGTTGATCTTACAGAAACGTTACCTGTACGGCTCCACTCTCATCCATTTTCATCAAAATTCACCACATCTCTCTCTCAAGAATGCACGATGAACAGGCCTCATGGAACGTAAGGTGGTCTTACAGGAAAGGGTTTGGGGTGGTAAGGCAGCAAGCAAGAAATCAAGGGTCGGCTACTAGATGGGTTCCCGACTGAGGAGCTTTCTGTACCCTGAAGTGGGACAGAGCCACATATGAAAAGGCTAAGAAATTTGGGTTGTAAACATGGACTGATTTTAAGCTGGGTGGTGACTTTTTATGGGATGGATGGAGGGTGGGTGGGGTGTGATAGGTAGACAGTGGCAAGTCCAGCCATGTGTCAGCAACAATTGTCAAGCATGGAGGCAGGAATGGAAGAGATGGGGCAGAAGGGGAATAATAAAAGGAAGGGCAGGGAAGCTTGGGGAGGGAGTTGAACTCCATGACAGTGGAGACACAGGGATCCACTAGGCTCAGTGGCTTGAACCAGTGTGAATAGAGTCTGCAGGCAGAGCCAGGCTCCAACCCAACTTTCCTAATCCTCAGGGCAGTGCCACTTGGGATGGATCCTCAAAGTCTTACTTCCTGCATTCCTTCTCCCTACCCATTACCAACCCTGAGGGCTCCACAGAGGCAAAAGCCCTATTTAGGAAGGCTTTTTGTAAACATAGATTTCTAGATGAGAAACAAACACCCTCTTCATCCCACCCCTCAGCCCCAAATCTTTGATTCAGCCTCGTAAACGATGAAACTATTTCATGTGAAGGCTCCATATGGGAGCACTCTTGGGACTTAGGTTGCTCCCACTGATAGCAAGGTAGTTGAACATATCTGGTCTCTGTGAGTCTTTGGTCAAACATAGAGTTGTTTCAGAGCTGTCTGACTACAAAATAATCTATATTTTTACCATAA
Organism: Craseonycteris thonglongyai; assembly: GCA_004027555.1. Classification (NCBI taxonomy): domain Eukaryota; kingdom Metazoa; phylum Chordata; class Mammalia; order Chiroptera; family Craseonycteridae; genus Craseonycteris; species Craseonycteris thonglongyai. The sequence continues at coordinate 47,975 of PVKE010000570.1, read as the reverse complement.
CCATGTGAAAAGTGTGTATGCACATGGATGAAGAAAAAAACAAATTGGGTAACAGTCTAGGATTTGGGGTAATTTTCAAAAACACTTTCTTTGTTATTGGATGCTTGTTCATTAAGTAGTAGTTGGGAGGGAGAACCACCCTTTGACTGAGAAAGCTTATTGTCCTATGATGAGAGGTGTGATGATATGCTAGACATGCTGAATTAAAGCATGGAGATGACAGGAAGTTCCATACACTAAAGTGAATAGATTTTTTTAAATGCAACCAATCACTTTCTTTCCTCTCCCTCCCCAATTTCCATTTTCTTTCCTGTCTCTTAATTTTCCCAGATAGCAAGGAGGTCTGGAATTTGGAGGAAAGAAAGCAAACTCCAAATGTAGAATATCTTTCTGGTGCCAGGTCAATACTTTCTTATTCAGAGACCAGCAAGTATTAGGTATCTGTTACACACGAGTCTTCTTCCATTTCTTCCCTTGTTTGAAAGACACAGAGAGAAAAACCGTTATTCCTAAATCATATCAATGTCTTTGCTGAAATCTGAGCCCAGACCCCCTTGAGGAGCTGTGAAATAGTTTCACCACCAGGCTTACTTCTCACTCTGCTCAACTACCTCCTGGGGATCCCTGGGGAAGTCAAGTGAATTATTTCATGAGTAAAATCCCCTGCTCCAGTTCTGAGGGCATGGAAACCACCGTTAAGTTGCTGAAGAGAGTTGGGAGCACAAACACTTGAATGAGCACTTCAAAGAAAGGAAAAATCTGTGCACCCATTTGGAGGATGGAAAGGAACACAAATCACCCTCTTACCACAAGTTGGCCAACCAACCAACCAACCAGCACCTAAGCAGGGTCCTCTCTGTCCCTCCCACCTTCCCAGATGCGGTCAAGGAACCAGCCATCCTGACCTCTATGAACTTCCCCTCCCAAGGAAAGCCAACTCCTGTGGCTTGGGCTAAATCTGAGGAAATGTCTCTTGCAATGTTACTCTTCTGAGATGTCTTGAAAGAGGATAAAAGGGACAGTGTCTGACGTCTCAGTCCTTGAATTTCACACGTGTAGGCATCCTCCAGTCCACGAAAGGGCCAATCTTTGAGTAACAAATGGGGGCAGGCAGGTCAACAAAGTGGCACAAGGAAGCAACTCTTCTTTCATTTTTACCTCTTTCCATAAACTCACTCCCAAATCTCATCTGGCAGGACCATCATAATTTTGCCACTGTTTCCACCCTGCCTCTGTGCCACTGACCCCAAGGTGCTTCAGGATTACCATGGGAACCTTCTGGGTTTCAATTATGAGACCATTAAAGAGTGGCAATTATAAGGCCTCAGAAACGTTCCTGGGAAACCTGCTACACACCTCAAAATGGCCAACCACTTGGCTTGCCTCAGATTCACTTTAATTTCAGAAAACAGGTCACCCACATGTATGGGCACCTCAGTCCACCAAGATGGTGTTTTAATATTGTCCATGCTGTCCTGGAGAAAATACGGATCAATTTATTGGCTATAACCAGAGAGATGAAAAAACCATCAGAGCTGGGCTGCCTGTTTAGGGCCCAGTTGTGGAATAAATTAGAAATGTATGTGCATTCAGGAATTTTGAAAATGACACTCATTCATTCATTGGCCAATGTTTGCAAAGTTCTAGGCAACAAAGAACGAGGTGACAAATGTGAAATGAGTGCATGGCACCTGGTGATGACACAAGGATCCTCAGTCCACTCAAAGAGGTAACTCTGGGTCAAACATAGGAACCCATTTGAACTAGCTGAGAAGCTATGGGGGAGGGGCAGCACTCCCCACCACACCCAGAAAGTGCCTGTTTAGGACTGCTGGTGTGTGGTTTGGGTATTCTTAGCTCTACTGCCACATCTCCGGAGGGACACAACAACCATTCATGTAATCCTGCCACTGCCATCCATCCCCAAAACAAAACTAAACAAAAGGAATCCCCAGAGCCCCTTACACTCCTCCAGGTCCGCCTGCATCACCCCTCAAAACCCTCCTATCACCTGTAAGAGCAAACTAACAATGGGCATCCTGAAAGTTTAGCTAGATCTTCAAAAATCTAGCAGAAAATTCTTCCTGGGTTCTTGCCCCTCCACACTGCCCCTTCCCACTAGTTCAGAGGTTCATTTCCCCCGCTTCTAACAGTTGCACAAAAACCCCAAGAGCACAACCCAGGGGCACGCTGCGCGCGGAAGACACGCGCGCGCGCGCGCACGCACACACACACACACACACACACTCCCTCTGACCGCTACCCCAACCCCACAGACACCTCTGGTCACCCCACTTCAGCCTCATCTAGTCCACCCCCCTTCCAGCTAGGGATGCTCTTCTGGGCTGTTCCGCTCCGGGTCCGTTCGGTCCCTCATAGTAGTGTTTCCTTTTTAAAAGACACCACGGTAAACCCTCCGACCCGAAGACAACGCAGGGGTGCTGGGTGGTTGTGCGTATTGCCGACCCCATTTGGGCTTCTCCCCGCACGGCCTGGACACTGGTGTCACCCTTTGGGAAGTCTGGGAGGAGGTCCCGGCGCTTCTTCCACCCAAGAAGCTTCCGGGAACCACCGTTGAGAGCGCACCGCCAGGGGCCGGGACTCGGCTCCCCGCTGCCCGCCCCGTCCCACTGCGGGTCCCCGCGCCGGCGCGCCCCTCCGCCGCCGCCCGAGCCGCTGGCGGAGCGCTCGGATCGGCTCCCGCCGCCGGCGCGTCCCCACCAGCCACCCGCCGGCGCTGCCTCAGCATCGCCGGCCTGCGGCCGCCTCCAGCCCCCGCCCGTCCCCAAACCAACAAATAAACACAACCTTTTATGAAAAGAAAACAAACTTCAGCGACGTGACTCACCTCTGGTGCAGCTGGCTCCTGGGAAGGAAGCGCCAGGGCCCGGGGCCAGCGTGGTGGGAGCGGAGAGCGCCACACTGCAGCGCGCCGCTCGGACGCGCGACCCGCTGTGACACCCGGGGACACACGAGACGGGAGAGCGGCCGCAGCGGGAGCAACAAAGGAGCCCCAGACCCAGGGGTTCCCGGCCGGGGAGGGCGGGCGCGCGTGTGTGTGAGCGTGAGCGTGTGCGTGTGCGCGCGCGGCGGCTGACACCAGCGGGCCGGGGCTCAGGGTCCACGCGCCAGGAAGCGGCGGCGGCGGCGGCGGCAACAGGAGCACAAGGCAGGGGACGCCGCGCCCGGCGCGCCGGGTCCCTCCATATGGAAGAAGCTTTTTTTGGATGACTGAACTCGCAAACAATTCCTCCTTTTGCTTCTCCTGCCTAGGAACCTCCCATTGCCGCGTGAGGCGGGGGAGGAGGGGACCGAGGGGGCGGGGAGGAGGGGGAGGAGCAAAATGGAGCACAGAAAAACTCCTGGAAAGGAAGCCGGGGGAAAAAAAAAATCTTCCAAACTCAGTTTTTCTCCTAACACCCATTTTCTTTCTGTTGCGCCTTAGTCCCGTACTCTCCGTCAGCTTCTTCTTTCACATAAAAAAAAAAAAAAAGCCATGTCTTCTCCTTTTCTTCCACATCCACGGGCTCCCCGAAACCTCTATTTTCTCTTCAGCTTTCACCTCGGATGCTTGCTCTTATACGCTGTCCAACTCTCGCCCAGTCTCTTCTCCCCATGCCTTTTTCTGACAACCCCCACCCCACAGTCTCCTAAATTCTTCAAAGTATTGAAGCAAACTCTGTTATTAAAAATGCCCCCTCTTAAAAAAACAACAACAACAAAGTGGGGTAGCGGCTCTCGAGAAAATGACGAGGCAACCAGTCGGGGAAGCCCCAACACCACCTCCCCCGATCCCTCGGGTAGGTTGGGGGTGGGGGGGTTGCCGCGTCCTCCGTTGACAGCGCCCTGCCCTGACCTCCATTCATCATCCCTGGATGGAGAAACGAGAGAAGGGATGAGAAGGGAAGGAGGAGGGAGGGATAGTGGCCACAGAGAAAAGTTAGTTACCTCCGTGTGTGCATGTGTGTGTGTGTGTGTGTGTGTGTGTGTGTGTGTGCGCGCGCGCGCACGCTAAACCGTCCTTTTAGTATTAGGCAGAAAACACTCACAATAGCGATTCTCAAACTTGAACTGCATCAGGACCCCCTGGTGGCTTATTAAAACACAGATTGCTGGGCCCAACCCCTGAGGCTCGGTGTGTATGGGGGGGGGAGGGGTGCTGGGGAATTTTCATTTCTAATAAGCTGCCAGGTGAGGCTGCTGCTGCTGGTCCAGGGCCTCATTTTGAAAACCACTTTTCCAGGGTATTCAGAAGTCAAGCACATGCTGAGTTGGTGACAAGTCCCCTTATATGGCCACTGAGGAAACCAAGATCCAAAAGGTTAAGTCGTTTGTTCACAGTGAACCTGGCATTTATGCCAACATGGGAAGGAAGGTGTCCTGGGCGTTGGCCTGTCAGGCCAAGAGTGGGGCAAATAAAGGTGTTGCCTCCCCTCTGTGGCAGGATAGTCTCACTGGGAGTCAGGAAGCCACTGGGTAACTTAGAGAAAGTCACATAACCTTTGTGGGACTCAATTTTGTTTTCTTTAGTTTCTCATCAGTAAAAATGCATACTTTATGCTGAATATATAATTCAATCAAACCTGAATCAAAAGATGTTTAAAAGAGCAACATAGACATTTTATTCAATCTGCTGTACCATTTCTTTTCCCTTAAGCATTTAGTAACTCAGGCAGGAGTCAGTTTCTCTCCCGATTTACTTACTTTCAGCTCTGGGGCCTGGATTCTTTGGTCTGTCTCTGTGGCAAAAGGATAAAGGGGGTGATCAACTTTCAACAATAAGGTGAAAAGGACTCTGAACTCCCCCCCTTTGAACTACACACCTGTATTCTTTTTTCTCCTTTCTTCTCCAGTTCCCTCCCTCCCCACTTTCCTTCTCTTTTCCAACATTCTCCTCCCAACATTCTTCACAACCTATTTTTCTCCCCATTCAATGACCATGTTAGCTTCTATCTTCTTATTGTCCTCCTTTGGAAGCACAATTCAGAGTGCATGGAAGTAACAATCACCCAAGGTGGACACAGAACTCTTAATTCCCCATTCAAGGGGATGGGTCAGACAGCCTTCCACTGAAGTGAAAAAACAAAACAAAACAAAACAAAAAACCCACTTCCTAGCAGAGAGGATCTAACTGTCTGGTTTTCAAAGAGGACTCCCAAGTATCATGCCCACTGGATATGTGAGGTATCAATGAGAACACGATGCATGAAGTTCTCATATTGATTCTTCAATATTCCTATATATACTGTTTATTACTCAACATCTCAAAGATGTTCCTTACTCCTTCACATGTTCTTCTTCTTCCTAGGAATTTCTCCCAGGACTCTTGATTCCCTCCGTTCTGGTCTTTGGGTCTCACCCTGTGCGTCAAGGAGTCAGAGTGCAGCAGAAAACATAGGTCACAGTCCTTACCCACACCATTTAGCAAGGAGAAAAGCCCATGGCCTTGTGCTCCTCTCCATCCCATGGCCTTGTGCTCCCCTCTATCCTATGCCTTGTGCTCCCCTCCATCCCATGGCCTTGTGCTCCCCTCCATCCAATGCCTTGTGCTCCCCTCCATCCATGGCTTTGTGTTCCCCTCCATCCCATGGCCTATGTACCCCTCTATCCCATGGCTTTGTGCTTCCCGCCATCCCATGGCGTTGTGCTCCCCTCCATCCCATGGTGTTGTGCTCCCCTCCATCCCATGGCATTGTGCTCCCCTCTATCCCATGGTCTTGTGCTCCCCTCCATCCCATGACCTTGTGCTCCCCTCCATCCAATGCCTTGTGTTCCCCTCCATCCATGGCTTTGTGTTCCCCTTTATCCCATGGCCTTGTGCGCCCCTTCATCCCAGGCTGTTCACGTGGCTGCTCATCTTCCCCATAGAGCTTAGACAAAATGAAGATCCCAGCTTAATTGAGAAGGCTTAATTCTGTCCCAGTATCAAGCATAGTCTTTGTACCTCAGAGGTGTTTATTGTTTTTAAGGCCCATTGTACTAACATAATTGTGTTTATTGTTATTACTTCTGTAAGAACACTGTATCTCTGAACTCTCCCCCTTTGCCTGAAGCAAGTTCCTTGCTTAATTCTACCCAGCTCCTTCTATTAGTGTCTGTATCCTAACCCTCCCCACTCCACTGTAGCTCCCCAGCCATCTCAAACAGAGATAGTCTGGGCTGGTGTTAAGGTGCTTTCTGCAACTCTCCATTCTTGTTCATGGTGATTTCCCTCTGGCATCTTGCTTTCTTGTGGCTGTTCTGGGCCATCAAGAAGCAACCATTTAGCATGGAAGCAATAATCACATTTGTTATGTTTGGGGGGCAGGAAGGGACTATAGGTCTGTATAAGTCACTGCGTCGCTAAGCCTGTGCAGAGTGAACGGGAAAGAATCTCAATGAGTGACAGTGACATGGAGAGATGGGTGATCCTCTCTCAGTGTGCTGCAGGTACTCTGCCTGTATCATAAAAGCAGGGAACTCTGAAAGATGTCTGAAGAGGACTGTGCTCAGAAACACACTAAGATGTAGACAAAGAGAATCATTTTCCTTGTTTTAATTTACATCTGATTATAAAATATGTTCATTGAAAAATTTAGAAAATACAGAAAAGCACAAAGAAGGGGAAAATCACCTTAAACCCACTCCTCAGGGATGACACTGTTAAGAGAGTAAGGTGTTTTTCTAGTCATTTTTCTCTCTTCTTTTTGTTTCTCATTAATACAATTACATATTTCATCTACAGTTGGTACATGAGTCTAATTGATCAGAATGAAAGATGTGTAAAAGGACAAAATAAACGGGTACCTTTACTCAATATTTTGTACGATTTCTTTTTTTTTTGCACACATTTGGTAATTTAGGCAGAAGCCAGTTTCTTCACTGCTTTATCTGGAACTTTTATATTTTGCAAAGTCGTGTCCATTGTCCATTATATACAAGTTGTTATCCTACTCTTTAAATTTAACATTCTAATGTGATTCTTTTTCTCATGACATTATATCTTCTCCAAAGTCTGACTTTAACAACTGTGCTACTATTCCATCGGAGACTGTTATTTATTTAACATTCTCCGATTGTCATATAGATTGTTTCCATTTATATTAAGATCATGTATTGCAGTTGACTAAACATCTTATCATAAATCTTCATAATTCTGATTATTTCGTAAGGGTGAATTCCTATGAGTAGAAGTTTTGGATCAGTGGATATAATATTTTAAAAGCTTCTGGTTGGTATTGCAAAATTGTCCTCTAGTGGTTCCAATGTACATTTTCATCTCTTGGATCTCAGCAACAATGAGATCATCAAACACAAGGCCCCCAGTGGAGACTTGATTGAATTATCCAGTTTAGATGACTGCAGTGAGCAAATAAAAGAAAACAACTTTGAAATATCACTACAGTGGAGACAACACCCATGTGGGAAGAGTTAAACAATAATTGCTGATTATGTGAACTCTATTAGATATTAGATTTTTTTCCCCCACCATTTATAGATGGGTTATTTTTATTTATTTTTTTCACCTATATATTTGATCTTATTTAACCTTTCCCACAACCCTCTGATAAATAAACTAATGTTTTTTGAGCGCCCAAGCCTCACCGCTTCTATGTAGGATTCTGTGTATACATTCAATTTTGAATCCCCACAACAACCCTTTGCTATAGGTTTGATTATCTCCATTTTACAATATGGAAAATTAAGTAGCTTGCCTAAGATCTCCAACAACTAAGTGGTGGTACTAATTCCAAAACCTGAATTTTGGGTTTTTTTCAGTCCGGTGTACTATTTCCCTACAACTGTCTCATGAGTTACAGGCTACCTGGTGGAGTAAAAGAGGCATATTTAGAAGATACTTGAATTTGTCTAGCTGTTAAGGAATCTTTTGTGAGCTGCCAAATGACTATTGTTTTAAAGGGCATCCACATGCATGCAAAGAGCTAAGGTAACTTACTAATTGTAATTAATAGAAGGGTCCAGGGATTGTATACCTTAAGAGAATGTGGTTCTGATGTTGAAATTAAAAGCTACTTAACTAAAATTCACAGTACTATTAATAATAGTAATTAGTAAGTTGACTTTTGCATAATTTCTATTCTCAAAGCTAATGTAAGGCAATATCTCAATACACTTTAAAAATGAATGCAAAAATTAATTCATTAATTTATTATTTGAAAACTTAGCCCTCATTTTCTCCTTAGTGGACCATTGACTAGGTATCTGAGTTGGCCTATCTCTCCATGCTGAGCATCATAAGGGCTGCTAGCAGAGGAATGTGCACAGTTGCTCCAAAACATTTGATGACTGAATGAAGAATGATGAAGGAAAGTACAAGGTTGACCTCTACAACAATTAGCAAACAATGCAAGACAGCATGTAATTAAACCCTAAATTGCACGGTTCAGGCAGAATTACAGGGGATCCTGGTACAATGCCATCCATGCCCCATACAAGTTAGGCTGGCTGGGACTGACTCCTCCAGCCCTGGATGCCAACTCAGGCGTTCCTACTGGCCATGTGTTCTGTGGACTTGAAGAGCCCAGTCTCTAGATCCCCCCAAGGCTGCCTACAGATAAGGGGACCCTAGGGGTGGCTACATAAAAAAGCAGGATTGTGGAATCAAGACAGATCTGGGTTGGTCTTGTCTAAATTGTGTGTGTTTGGACATTCTGAGTCCATTTCTTCACCTGTGAGAATTAGATATAATACATAATCAGTCTCTCTCAGTATATGCTTCTAATCTAGTACAAAACGATAGCAGTTGTTTCTGGCTAACACTTGTTCTGACTGGTCAGTTCTCATGCCAGGCCCACTGCATGTGTGTGTGTGTGTAAAAAGTATATATGTATATACAGGGTGAACCATATATATATATATATATATATATATATATATATATATATATATATATATATGTAAATATAACCCTTGGTGGACACTCTATAAATCAGGGCCAGGCAAGACATTGATCACCGTCCACCAGTGGACAGCCAAGCAATTTTGGGGTGACCGCCTGGATAATAAAGTAAATAGCTAGTGAACCACCACACTTGGAGAAGTAGTAGCGCTTGCCCTGAGAAAGTCTGCCCAGGCCTGCCATAAATGGTAGTTATGTTCGCAGAAATTTGAGTCAGAGGTGAAACTAGGACAGAGAAATGTCAAATAGGGGAATCCAAGGCCGTTTCTTTGACCGATGCTGCATGCTTGAAGATATTTGCACACTCTTGAAGTCCCAGACGAAGAGAATCCATCTGTTGACACTGAGTTTTAAGGGACTCTGTTCTTTCAAGATGCCAGATTCTCTGAAGCAAGCACAGGCCCCATCTAGTCTCGCATGAAGCCCCTACCGTTCCCACCAGCCTCCATCTGTTTCCTCCCGCCCCCGGCGCGTTAGGCTGAGAATTGGATCCTGGAGCGGCTGCGACTCCGGCTGTTTGATATTGTGCTGCCGGCGGTGGCAGCGGAGGGCACGGGCCGAGAGCCTCCAGATGAAAGCAGAAACTCAAAGAGAACTGGATCTCACAGCTTTGATACCCAGCTCAGTGGGTAACAGCCTCCGTTAAATTTGTTCAGTCAGCCATTTACGAGGGAACGAGTTTCTCACACGGTCCTGTAAGGGTTTTAGCGATGGGACGCTTCGACAGAGGCGCATCAGTGTTGGGGACTGTGCGGGGCAGAATCAAACGTCCTGCAAGCTTAGAGACAGGCTAGTGTGCGGGCCTGTTTTGTTCCCAATGTATCATTTTCATTCTCCTTAATGAGGTACCCGGGACTTGCTGGACTTTTGCTGACAGCACCCAAACCCTAGCTGAGTCCTGCACTTCCCCCCCACCCCCACCCCCGCCACTTCTCTGGGTTCTGGGGAGCCCCCCACAGGGTGAGGCCAGGAGGAGGGGACAGGGGAGGAGAGATGTGAGGACTGGGGGGTGGGGTGGGGGTGGGAGCCTCTCCACTGCCTCCCAATCAAATTCAGAGACCAGTTTCATCTTGTTTGCCTTCTATTGGTTGGATTCATCAACTAGGAAGGATAGACCCTGAGGCTTGGTGGGCTTAATTGGAGAGGCACCTTACCTGTAAGCCTCAGACTGGAATAAGGAAGCACTAAGCTAAGGGCATGAATCACACAGCCCCCTGACTTTCTTGTTCCTAAAGAAATAAAAACTAAAAACCCATAAACCTCGTCTTTTTTAATGCAGAAGAAAAGGAGACAGGGCCAGTCACGTCACCACCACCCGTAACCTCTAGTGGCGCTCCGATCTCAGGACAGGCGCTCCCTGCGCGGGTCCAGCCTCCTCCAGCCTGGTTCCCCAGGGGCCCACCCACCTGTATCTCCTGCTCCAGCATCTCCTTGTCCTTCCTCAAGGCACCCCACTGTCTCATGCTTGCCAGCAGCCCCAGTTTCTGTGCCTCTGACTTAAGCCCTCTCTTCTCGTTTGGACTCGCCTATCTCCTGCTTATTTTTAAGGCTATCGTCTAACATCCAACCTAGGAGCCCTGAACCTCTACTCTCCAACCCCAGTGGTCCTTCCATGCAGCCCTCTTCTTACCTCCAGCGTAGCATCTATCGTGAGCATTGGAAGTATAACCGTGGGTCCATCTGACTTCTCCTCTTGACTGGAATATCCTCAAGCACAGGACAGTTCATGTTTCATCTCCATACCCCAGTGCTTAGCATGACACCGGACACATAGTGAGTGCCCGATATATAAACAAATGAATGAAGAATTAATACAACCATGTATCTCTGTCACAGCAGTTGAAGCCTAATGGATCCATATGGTCCAGAATGTTGAAACAATAACTGATACTGTGCCGAAAGTGGAATCATGGTTTTAAAACCAAACACCAGGCCCTTGGCTAAGGCAAGGAAGACTGATTTGTTTCAGATGTGAAATTGAATGGCTACTAGATAGTATTTCTCATTTAGATGCTGATGATATTTTGAAATGATATAGCATGACTGACTTTCAGCTGTATTTTTTTCTACTTTTTATTTTGAGATAACTAGAGAGTCACATGAGTTGCAAGAAATAACACAGAGAGATCCTGTATAACCTTCGCCCAGTTCCCCCCTAACTACAGCACAATAACTGTACTATAGTAATTAAAAAAAATTTTTTTTTTAATTTTTCCTTTACAGCTGACAGTCAATATTATTTTATATTAGTTTCAGGAGGACAGTATAGTAGTTAGACATTTATATAACTTAAGAAGTCATCCCCCAATTAGTCTAGTACCCACCTGGCACTATACATAGTTATTACAATATTATTGACTATGTTCCCTATGATGCACTTCACATCCCCATGACTATTTTGTGCCTACCAATTTGTACTTCTTTATCCCTCCCCCTTTTTTACCCAGCTCCCCCAAACTCCTCCCATCTGGCAATCAGTTCTCTGTATCTATGGAGTCTGTTTCTGTTTTGTTTGTTCATTTAGGCTGTTCTTTAGATTCCACATATAAGTGAGATCATATGGTATTTGTCTTTCTCAGTCTGACTTATTTCACTTAGCATAATACCCTCTGGGTTTATCCATGTTGTTGCAAGTATAATATCTTAAAGATACCTTAATATTTAATCACTTGACTTTGATACAATCATTGACCTTATTCAGAATTTTCTAGTTTTACTTGCACATTCATTTGCGAGTAGTTGTATGCTTTAAAAATGATTTGTAGGTTATTGTGTCTGTGCAGCCCAACCCTTGATGGTCTGACCACAATCGGTAACAAGAGTCAAGACCAACTGGTCCCATAAAGAAAGGGCTTGACTTTCTTCCAAAAAGCTTATGGCACAGGGCTCACTTCTGCCCTGGCCTCTGCTGTGCACCCTCTGAGGTCACACTAGAGAATGTCTTGTTGCTCTTCTGACAGGACAGGAAAGGACCCGGTTTCCTGGAGGACACATGATGCGTTAAAACAACCCAGCCCCCCCCTCCTGCCATGGGCCAACCCATCCAGGACAGGCTACAAAAGCTGCGGGGTCCTGTGTAAATATGAACGCAGGGTCCCTGTCAGGAGTGGGACGTCCGTCTCCCCTTCCCAACCTCCATGGCATTGTAACCTCCCACTAGGGGGTGAGCTAGAGGCCCCGGGCCAGTTGTCTTCTGAAAACACTGGGGAACTGCCAGCCTAAAGTGGGAACAGCCGCTGCCTTGCTCTTCCCCAAGTTGCAGTGGGCGCAAGGCCTGTCCTGACCTGCCCCGCACTTATGCCCAGTCCCCCACCAGGAGCGAAGGCCGATTGAGGCCATGGAGCAGGTGTGGGGAGAGGAGAGCTAGGGGAGGCCAGGGCACCAGAGATCAAGGGAGTAGGCAGTTGAGGACCTGTCCCTGGGAGGCAGTGGGAGGCAGGACTACATGTGAACTGAGACTCCCAGCCTCTGCGGCATGCCTCACTGTCCAGTCCAACTTCATGTACAAAACACAAAATCAAGGCTCCAGTTTTAAGATGGTAGCCACAGAGATTATAACCAAACAAGGGGCCCTTTTGAGTGGGAGGCTCTGTGTTACTGCACTGGCTGCCTGCCAACGAAACTGCCTGAACACATCAAACTCAAAACAACTGGAAACAGTAACTGTCTGCCCTCCTTGGGACTGGGATGCTCTGCTTTCTTTTCCAGGAGGGGTCTAGGAACAGAGCAGTGAAACCTTACCTCTGATACCTCCTCAATGAATACGAGTAATATTAGCAAAGATCCCACTTATTTGGCAGAAAAATAATCTGCTTCTTTCTTTATATCTGATGTTTTAAAAAAGGAGTCTTAAATCAAACTGCCGTAGGGAACAACACCATGTCTACTGAGCAGTCTAGCCATCTTTGAAGTCTCTTTTGTCTTCACTCTTCTCATTCAGTGGTCACTGACTCCTAGAGTGTCACATCAAAGTCTCCCCAGAATTCATTACCGGTGTTCAATCCCTCTGCAATTGCCCTAGTCCAGACCTGCCTTCATTTCGTATGTGGAATATTGCAAAAGCCTCTTGATTAATCTTCCTACCTGCCATCTGTCTTCACCACTGCTCCGTTTTCCACATTCCTGGTGGAGGCATCTTTAGAAATGGCAAACGTGATCATGTCATATCTCTTTGTCCTTCAGAAATTTCTTGGTGATCTCATTACTTTTAGGATTAAATCAAACTCCTTAGAAAAAAGCACACAAAACCTGTCACAGTTATCTCCTCAATGTCGTCTACCATTCCCCACCCCGACCCTATTCCCTCCCTCGCCATACAGAACTTCTTCAGAATGTTCCAGGATCACTCGTGTCTCTAGGTCTTCGTATATATGGTGCCATTGTTTGGATCCCTTTACTGCCTTCTGCACCAAACTACTTTTCCTGCAAAACTTAGCTCGATTGTTAGCTCCTCCGGCCCTTTTTGCCCTCCTCACATTCCCACTTCCTTATATCCTTATATCCTTATCCAAGGACCTATATCACGTGGTATTTACCCTTATCATAATACTTACTGTACTGTTTTATAATTAACTATTTTAAGCTGTTGCGTTTCTCAACTGCAGGACATGCCATTCACGTGGGGGTGTGTTTTCAATTTCCCCGCCTGATGTGAAAGCCCTGAAGCCAGGTCCTGAGCCTTAATCACTATTGTAGTCCTAACGTCTTGCACAACTTCTAGTATAAGGTAGGCAGTGGGTTCCTGTTTGCTAATGAAAGAAAGGCAAAGAAGGAAAGGAGAGAGGGAGAACTGTAGCTGCCAGCCTGTAATATTTCTTTCTTTCTCAATCTTGACCCCCATATACTCCCCTCACTAGCTGTTTGATATCTTAGGAGTCGATATAGATTGACAGCCTAGACAATCTGATTGTGCAGATGATGGCAAACAATGATTTGACCAAATTTGAAGTAGTGGCTGCATACAGATACAGCTTGGCTCCTCTTGGGGCCATCTGATGTGGAACACAGAGATGCTGATACTTATCCCCTTCAGAAATGACCAATTCATAAAGTTATCATAAAGCATTTTGAAACATAAATGAAAATGCCTAAACATATACAACAAGAAAAAATTTTTAGTTTCATGGACATAGAAAAACAACTTAAAAATGCATAACATGCAGTTGTGAAAACCTATAGAACTATACTGCTAAAGAGAATTTTACTGTATATAAATTAAAAAAAAAAAATCAAACAGAATGAGGGAGGAAGCCAAAATGGAATACAAACTGTAACAATTGAACCTAACTATATTACAAATGGATCACATCACCATACTGTAGGTGGTGGGGAAGGAAAGACCTAACTCAACTTACTTTGGAAATTAGTATTTTGACTGGATACTGTAAGGCTAATGGCAAAAAGAACTGTATACAAATACTATATTCTAGTTAGTAAATTTATTTCTCACAGGGATATGAATTAGCAATTCTAAAACTACTTTGTATATATACTAGGGTTGAACAAATAATTAAATACATTGTAGATAATGAAAGCCAGACTTCTCACTGTCAGAGAAAGACATTACAAATGAGGGGGAAGGCTAGAATAAGCTCTGCGGTGTTGCACTGAAGTTAGAGGTATCAGTGTGAACTTGTGGGCTGAAATATACGAGGACTGTCTGAAAAAAATTGCTGTTTGCTAATGAAAGAAAGGCAAAGAAGGAAAGGAGAGAGGGAGAACTGTAGCTGCCAGCCTGTAATATTTCTTTCTTTCTCAATCTTGACCCCCATATACTCCCCTCACTAGCTGTTTGATATCTTAGGAGTCGATATAGATTGACAGCCTAGACAATCTGATTGTGCAGATGATGGCAAACAATGATTTTAATTAAATTAAAATTAAATGATTTTAAATGATTAAATGATTTTAAATGATTAAAATTAATATAAATACCTCTATTTTATTTATTACATGGCTGGATACTTTCTGGACTGCCTCTGTGTGTGTGTGTGTGTGTGTGTGTGTGTGTATGAGAGAGAGATACAAAATAAATATAGATGTGTATATGTACCTAGTGTGCTCCTAGTGTTCATCCATAGATTTCTTAGCTCTGTCTGCTGAAAGGGCCTAGAAGCTATGACATCTCAATAGCAGCAAGCACACCCAGCACCCAAGTCTTGGTTTCTACATTTCATTCTACAATATAAGGAAGTAGAGATTTGAAAACAACAACAACAACAACAACAAGCGTGTTTGATTCCAGGGTTGGGGTGAGAAAAATGCAAAATGAGCCAGGAGCATCTTATGTTGCCATAAAAACAGGGAAATGATTGGGAAAGAGGTGGATGGATTGAAAGGACAAAATAACCAACCTGCAGTCAAAGCTGGACTTATTTTAACAAAAAAATAGATAGCGATTGTGTTGAATTATGACTCACAGAGCAAACTAAATATTTAAAAAAGAATAAGAATGAAAAATCACCTTTCCTCATTTGAAGTCACTCATTTAAAAACCAGAGGTCTCTTCAAGCAGCCACTGGCTAGTGCTGGCCCCCACAAGTGCTAAGACCTCTGGAGCTATGAACATCACCTCCAGGATTTGCTCTGGATGTTTCAGAAGAGAAGTGAGTGGTTGGCCAGGGGCCAGATTGAAGGACACTTGGATAGCCTAGGGTCTGTATGGTAGAGACCTCACCAACTTCTTAAATAGGGAAGTCAAATCTCAGAGTTGCCTCAGTGAGCATGAAAATAATACAAGGGAGTCAGATTGATTATGGTTCAATGATCGAATGGTGTCTGTTACTACCATGAAGCTGCCCACACACTCCCCTAGGACCGCATGGATCAAGGCCACATCTTCCCCTAAGTAAAACTCAAGTGGATCTTTTGCCACATTTGTCTCTGGGGTGATGACCAACTTTCCTTTCTGCTTGCCATATCGTTTCTTAGATGCATTAAGATATATTCTCCAATGTTCATCGCAGCACTGTTCACGGTGGCCAAGTCATGGAATCAACCAAAGTGTCCTCTGATAGATGACGGGGTAAAGAAGTTGTGGTACATTTACACAATGGAATAGTACCTACCAAGAAGAAAAGATGAAATACAGTAATTTGTGACAACATGGACGAACCTTGAAACCATCTTAGTAAGCAAAATAAGTCAGACTGAAAGAATCAAGAAACATATGACCTCACTTACAGGTGGATTATAAAACTGAAAGTAACCAGGAAACAAAAATTCAGGGACATAGTCAGTGGTTTGGTGGTTGCCTGTGGGTGGGGGTGGGGAGGTGAGGGGAGGGGGGGGCATTAAATGTAAAAATTAATTAATTAAAAAAAGATATGTTACTGGTTTGGGAGTCATTCTACCTCTAACATGACTCTAGATAACTTTTGTTGTCTATTAGAGTTAAAGTTATACATTAATTCTCATAGGCAATCTGGTTTCCAATCTAGTCAACCATCAACTTAAACACGGTGTCCATGGCCTCATCCACTTCTCTCTCTGTCAAAGATATTTGAAATGAACACACTGTTGAGGCAATGAGCTTTGAAGCTGAGCTGTAGCATGTTGTTGGCTTGTGAGAGTGATAACTGACATATTTGCCTCCCCACTGATAGCAGAATTCCTTCAACAGCCCCCAAACCATGTATGTTGTGATCAGAGACCTGAGGTTGGCTGTTGGAGCCACGCTTTCCAGCTGAATGCCTTTAAATAAGTCTTAGAGTTTATGTTTTCTTATCTTTAAAGTGTGTGTGTAGGGGGGGTGGTAATGATAATAACGATCTCACAACACTATTTTGAGGATCAATGGAGACATGGATATGAAAGTATTTTTCAAAGAGGAAAACACTACAAATGTTAATTTCATTGGCCCAACACAATAAACATGGCATTTTTTAAATGTAAATAACACCCCATAAGGCATACATTTGTAGACACAAATAATATCAGTGAAGCAATTTTTTTAACCTAAAACATGTCTTTTTAACACTTCGCTAGGCAGTGGGATGTTAGACGCAGAGACGTTTTTTGCCAGTGACCTTAAGCAGCATGAGCTCCTTCTGGTTGCCAGGACTGTAAAAACAAGGGGCTACTGGTCATTAGTCTGCGTAAAACATGGCACTTGGGCATCTCACTTGGAACTTGCTTTTTAACTTGCTTCAAGAGGTGGCTCTTAGCACACTGAAAAGAGTATTGTGTGCCTGAATGAGTGCACCAAAACACCAGGCCGGACTGGGGTGTGGGCACCCACTTATGTGTGCAACTGCCTTTTTACTTAATTAATCCTCTCCTTGCAAGCCTGAACTCGGCCTGTGAACTTCACATTCCACTGGTAACTGGAACTCTGGGTTCTACAAAACCTGGAGGCTTTAATGGAACATTATTTGTTCAAGGCCCTTGAAGCAATGATATCTAATGGAGCAGAAGCAAAGCGAAAATGCCCTGAGCTTTGGTAAGAACAGTTGATTTCCATCACAGATCTGGCCCTGTCATCCCCCTGCTTAGAAAGCCTGGAGGGCTCCCCTCTTGGACAGAGTCCAAACTCTTCCAACCAACCCTGGTCTCATCTTTCCCCATACTCAAGCCACTCCCACCCCCACCCCCACCCCCAAGCCCCAAATCTCTAGGATCGAGCTTCTCAAACTGTGGTTTGCAGACTACCTGTAAGAAAATAAACTGGCAGTGTTTGTTTAAAATGCAGATAGCCTTGCTGGACCTCAGGGCTACTGAAACAGAATTTCTGGATGTAGCGACCTCAGGAATTCGCGTGTCAAAACTAGTTCCTTCAGCAGTTCTTATAAACACAAAAGGTTGGGAGACACTGATCTAGCCACACTCAACAAACTCTCTGTTGCTTGAATTTGGCATGCATTTCATGTCTCAGCCCCTCTGCCTTACTTTTCCTTTCCTCCCCCACAGACTTCTAAGCTTCCTCTATTGAGTACAATCTATATGCCAAATGCAGCCCATCCATTAAGGCTTCAAGGCCCAGCTCATATTTATGGGTTCTCTGATGCCTTTCCTGATCTCTCTCAAACAATCCAAGAAATTAACCTGCTACCTACTAAGTATCAGATTCAACAGGCAGAGAGGAAATAGAAATGAACTAGGTTCAGTCTCTGTCCTCAAGACGCTCACTCAGAGTGACAGACCTCATGTGTTTGTGCCTCCGAGACTGGGCTTTGGGGACCATAGCACTTGCAGTGTCAGCCAGCTCTGATGGGGAGGCTCTCTGTGGCATTAGCATGCACAGCACCTTTGTAATTGGAGTTCCCCGTATGCCCAGAAAGCAGTCCCTTTCTTTCTAAAATGCCTATCAGGGAGGGAATGCTGAAGGGCTTTTCTGATAGGGTTGATTTGGATACAAGTTTTATGGAAAGTAAAACAGGCTCTGATATATTAAATCTCTTCTCTAAGTCTTAGAGTAAGCTTATGGCAAAACTGAGTACGTGAGAACTTGTCCAACTGCGGGCTGGCATGGGGCCCACACGTAATAGCCCTCACTAAATGTGTGCCAAGTGAAAGAATGTATCCATGAATGATCGATCTGCTTTATAATCTAAAAAAATAAACCACCTCTGATCGCACTAGCCTGGAGCTCGAGTCTCTGCTCTCATAATTGAATGTTCCTCGCATTCTGGGACCTTGCTTGGGTTTACCCAGTTTTTCTTTTTTTTTAGTCCTTTGTTCTCTTTTCAAATTTTTAGCTCTCATTTGTCAAAACTGTATTTTTTCCCTTAACTTTGCAACTTAATTCTTTTTTCCTCCTAGGTCTGTCGTTTGGTACTTTCAAAGTTTCTTTTTCTCCTCTCACCTTTTGTCCCTCCTCTCATACCCCCCTTTTCCCTCTACCCCGCCCGCTCCTTGCCCTGCCCCCTCCCTCCCTGTGTCCCACATCCTGAGTATGAATGCAAGCAGGATTAATCCAGCAGGGAACACGATGTCTGCGAGCCATGACAGATGCACTAAAGTGTGCAGCAGTGATAAAAGGCAGCTCTGATGGGCTCTGTCAAATCCCTCAGAAATACTGAGGCGAAACATTTGCTAACCCCTCTCCTGGCTCCAGGCCCCACAACAAGATCCTACCTAGAAAAGCCAAGGGAGAAAAGTGGTGGGACTAGAAAGGCTCTTCCTCTCTTGGCACCCCACTCCCGAGACTTTCCCCCAGAGCCCCCATTCCCCGGCTCTTTCCGTGGAAGGCCCTGGCTTAAACCTGCGAGTGGCCACAAACTTTGATTTCAGCCCTGGGTTGTTGAAGGCATACTGTGCGCCATATTGGGGGAGAAGATCCGGTAACCTCCTTGTGGTTTGCAAAGAGAAAGATGAGCGATAGGAAAAAGATGCCTTTTTTCTAATCCAACATCCGGTGCACACACACACATGTACAATAAACAGATAAACATGCATGTGCATTTAGCTTCTATTTCCCCTCCAAGTACATCCGATTAAAAAGGACTTGCCCAGTATAGAGTTTGTGGCCCTTGGTTTATTACCTACTGGACACCATGAACTTTTAGCCAGCGTGACCTAATTAACCAAACAAATAGTGATTGATAGACTCTGTGTTGACGAGATACAACTATCAGGATAATCTCCGACATTTAGTCATGTTTGCTTTTCTGTTTGGACCCCTTGAACTGGCTCACTCTGGTCCCTAGAACCACTGCCATCCTGAATGTCCCACATGGGTCACTGCTAAGCTTCTAGGGCAGTGATCACCTTCTCTATTTCATAAGGTTGCAGCCTAGTTATTTAAACATTGTCCCATTGGTGCTGTCTCTGGCTCTCCAACTCTCCTATCCAGCTAGGCAGGGACCCCTGTCAGGCTAACGGCTCACTGTTGGGACCTTAGAGATAACAAAGGCTGGATTTCAAAGCAGTCTCAGCTCAAAGGCTCACTGCTTCTTGACAGCCTGACTTTCAGCCCCTTTTCATTAGCACTTTAGCATAAATTAATTGATTAGACTTAGCTAGTTGGTACTAAGGTGGCAAACTGCCGGGCTTTAATGTTTCCCTAGGAAAAAAACCAGGTAATAATACTATCCAATCATTCACCAAATAATTTTTGAATGCTACCATGTGCCAAGAATGTAATGCAGTGGTCAGAGGTCTGCATTTGCAGCCTAAGATGGGGACTTAATAAGAGAGAAAAGCAGATTCAGTTATTGTGCTTGAACAATAATTCCTGAATTCTTATTATGTGCCAGCCACTCTGCTTGGTTGTTAGGGATATGGGCTCAATAAGGCAGGTCTCTGCCCTCAGGAAGCTGACACAGGCTTCTGGTAATATATGCGCTCAGAGCGGCTCAGCCAGTATTCTGGGAGAGCCTAGACTGTGCACATTGCTGGAGAGGAATGGGGAGGAAGCGAAAAAATCAATGGAGTCTTCCTCAAGGAGGTAGCACCTTAGGTAGTTAACCTAAGGAGGTTAGCTGTGGTGTGAATAAAGGGGGAAAAAAAAAAAAAAGAATTCCAGCTGTAGAGATGGAAAGTAAGGACATTGTAGGAGGAAGAGGCAATCTGGTAAATGACATAGAGAGAGAGTTTCTCAGGGGATAGATTATTGAGAATTTTCAATGCTAGGCAAATTTTAGTTTTTGTTTTATGGTCATTAGGGAGTAATAAAAATATTTGAACAGGAAAGCAAAACGATTTAAGATATGTTTTATGGGAAGCTGGGATGGCTCAGCGGGTTAAGTGCTCGCTTTGCAGCCCCAGAGCCCGAGGATTGAATCTTGGACCTGGCCCATGTGGACCCATGTGCTTAAGTGGGGTATGCCCCTAGTTCAGTTCTTGCCGGGGCCCATGTGGGAGGCCCCCGGCTCAGTTCCTGCCCTGCGCAGCCCCGCACCCACCTGTGGAGTGAAACTATATGGAAAACTAATGCTGTCAACTATGGAGACTGCTCTGGGCCCTCCCCCTTCTCTCTGTCTCTCTCCCTGTCAAAAACAATAAAAATAAATCTTAAAAAAAAAGAAAGATATGTTTTATGAAATATGGAAGAGACATAAACCTAGAGTGACTAGTTGGGTAGTTATTATAAACTACTTAAGTGCTATGTGATGTGAATCAGAACTGGGTAGTGAAACTGAGAATTAAAAGAATAGGTAGATATGAAAGATAAGCAGTTGTAATTGATGTGTATTATAGGTAGCAACAAAATCACAATCAAGTGAGGCTTTAGAAGTAATAATATTAGGGAAGCCAGGATGGCTCAGTGGGTTAAGCTCTTGCTTTGTAGACCCAGGGACTTGCTTTGTATCCCGGCCCCGGCCTGTGTGGACCCATATGCTGAACTGGGGAGTGCTTCCCATATGGGAGGCCCCCAGTTCAGTTCTTGCCCTCCAGTTCAGCCCCTGGCTTGAGGGGACATGCCTCCCATGAGGGAGGCCCCCAGCCCAGTTCCTGCCCTGTGTGGCCCCTACCCACCTGTGTGGAAAGAAACCATGTCCAAAACTGATGACATACAATTATGGAGACTGCTCTGGGCCCTCCCTGTTCTCTCTGTCTCTGTCTCTGTGAGAAACAATAAAATAAATCTTAAAAAAAAAAAGTAATGATATTAAGATAGAAAACTCTGGTTAAGATGGTTAGTTGAGTACACACATTTACTTCCCTCCTAAAATATATCTTAAGTGATACCACAGGAATAATTAAAAAAGTGTGGGGTTAGCATCAGAATGTAAGAGATTTAAACATATTTGTGGGAGACTAAAAGTAGGTGAAAGAGTAGTGACCGATGAAGCAGTGTGGGAGAGACAAAGCTGAGGATATACACCCAGGAAGCTGGTCTAGCCTGTAGAGCCCTGGAGAAGTTCATGACCTCAGGAGAGAGGCCTAAATAGAGAAAGAAAAACAAAAAAGCAGGGGGATACCGGGATAGCTCAGTGGTTGAGTGCCTGCCTCTCCATTGTGAGGTCTGGGGCCTCAATTCCCAGCCCTAGCATTGAGGAACAACTGGTAACCACCATGGCATGGCAGCAAAGGTTCTCACCTCCCATGTGGGAGGCTCCTGGTTCAATGCCCACCCTGTGTGTCCCCACATCCACCTATGTGAAATGAAACCATGTCACAACTAATGATGTACAACTATGGAGACTGCTCTAGGTTCTCCCCTTCTTTCTCTGTCTCTCTCTGTCTCACTTCTCTCAAATTATAAAATAAATTTCAAAACAAAACAACAACAACAACAAAAAAATCTTGTTGAGTACCAAGCACAGTGAATGAAAAAGGTGCTCACCTAGACACTTATGAAATTTTAGGATATGAAGGTAAAACAGAAGATCCAAAATCTTCCAAGAACCAAAAACTGAATACTTATGAGAATCAGACTTGAATCAGCATCAGATCTCTCAGCATAAATGATCAAATATAGAGAACAGTGAAACAGTGCCTTCAGATTATGAGAAAAATGATTTTCAACTTATTCTATACCTTGCCAAACTCTTAAGTATGATGGTTGAATGAACACTTTTTTAAATGCAAAAAATAAAAAAGCTTATACTCTTTTATTCTTCTTCATAAGGTGTTATTTGAGGAGAGAGAGAAAGAAATATATGGTGTCTCGAAAACAATGCACCCAACCCAGATGATTAGTGAAATCCCAGTATAACATCTGTGCACATCAAAAAAGCAGCCAGTTTAAGAGCAGGAGGACAGGCAGGTCTAGGAGAAACATCTTGCAGGAAAAAAAAAGTGGTTAATAGCAAAAGAAATAATGCTACAATTAAGGGGTTTTGTTAAATGCAGCTCTAATGAAGGCAAAACAAAAACAAACAAACAAACATACAAAACAAAACAAAAAATGAGGGAAATCCCTGCCCTTACAACTCCATGAAAAAATCAAACAACTAAAAAAAGTAATGAAATGAAATCATCACGAGACACTCAGTTCTGTAATGGCTAATTATTACATACCCATAATAAGGTTCATATAGTTCATTGATTTTAAACCTTTACATCTATCTATAAAGGATGGAAGACAATTTTAGTTGAAGAACAAAATGTACACATTTCCAACCTTGACAATGTAAAAGTACAGAGGACAGAAGTTGGGAGATAGAAAAATGGAAAAGCGTGAGGGTGCTAATATCTTTATTTTCAAAGTAGGGAGCCAGAAAGTGCAGTCTGCAGGTGACAGACTATACACAAGGTATGATTTAAATTTACAATGTAAATAAACAGAGGAACTAAAACTAGGAGACAGGTGGTGGTTGACCTCAGTGATCCAATTTCTGGTCTACCGTAGCAGGAAGGTTCCCTCCACCAGCACTGTAGTGTCTCTAGATCATATGGCACAAGAGGCAGGGAAGCTTGAGCTCAGCGCGGGCAGCCTTTCGTGTCCTCCAGGATATAGACTGAAACAATGAAGCGTGTCGCCTCTAGAACACGGAGGCGCCTGCCTATCAGCCAGTTGGCCTCCATGTTGGTGCTAGAGGATGGTAGGTGCAGCAGTTTGTTTTCTACTTTGGAAGGGTTTTCCCAGTATGTCCTTGATCAATGGGTCCCTTAGAACTTCCCAGAACTGGTAGATCCCTAAATCTTCATAGGGTTTATCTTCCATATTCTGGAGCACCTGAGTACCAGTGAACTAGCTGCCAGCTGTTCTTTCTGCCTCATGAGCATGGTCAGCCATGGAGGGTGTGATAGTCTTTGGGTTGGCCTGGTAGTCTAGCTCTCTTTGGATGATACTCATGTTATGATGGAAGCCAGGGAGTTAATATAGCCCGAAGGCAAACTGTAAATGAATATTGCTTTCATGTCACTTGAATTTAAATGGGTTTTGATTCTCTTTTCTCACCGGGATTGAAATTAACAAATGCACCCAATCAATGGCCACTTACCATGAACCTGTGGCCACGTTTATCTGTTCTGGGAAAAATACTGGGTCCGTCACACAGTTACAGTCAGGGCTACGACTTCGTTATCTGTGCATTCCTTAGGATCTATCTAGTTTCTGCAGGGGTCAGACTGGTGAATTAAATGAAGATGTGATAGGGGTTACCATTTCTGTGTCCTTAGGTCTTTAAAGTTGGCAATAGTTTCTGCTACATTCCCTCCCTAGAATATGATACTTGTTTTGATTTATTATCTTGGCTCAGCATTAGAGGTGGTTTAAGGAAGTTTCAGATGTTCCTGTTTTGCTTTTTCCACTATTATAACTTGATTCAATAGGCTAAGGACCCCAGGAGGGGTTTATTCCAATTGCAAGACTATAATTTCCAATTACACACTTGGACACTGGGAAAATGACCCCTCCATGTATCTTCAGATTCCGTGGCTACACTGTGAGCTAGACTTTAGCCAGGACTCCATTCTACTTGATTCCCATAGTTCTCCATTCTAAGGAGGGTGAGGGCAGCATGATAATGCTTTGGGTCTCCAGGTATCAACATCTACGCAGACCTTGCATCCAATAATCCTCCAAGTGTCTGGGCATCCCCCTTTCTGCCATTTACAGTCATTGGAGTAAGTAGCCATAGATCCCTTCAGGGAGAAATCGCAGTATATACTTACTACAGCATCACATGTCCTGGCTCAGTTGGTTCTAGATCTGCAATTAGGCTCTGGTCTGGGAACTGAGCAACAGCGCATGGCTTTTTATTAGGGTGGCTGCCCTCAGTCTCGCTCCTCCATTCTTGAAGCTTTTTGATAGTAGATACTAAGCTGGATCTTTGTTGCTGCTCATCTACTTTGTCTTGTTCATTTTTTATCAAGTCCAGCAGCTTGCCAGGCCACTTGTTTAACCCTAGTTACTGGCCTCTCATCCAGGAGAGGAGCTGGGGGAGCTCTTAAGGGGGTTGCTGTCTGGGGAAGGACCTCTGCAGCATCTTCCAGCACAGGACATGTGTAGCTCGGACTGAGGAATGGGCCATTTCTGTAAAGTCTGATGGTCTACGGGGGTGGAGGGGATGGAATCAAAGCCTCCAGGGACATCTGGTGATCCCTTGTGATGGTTCAGTGTCCTGGCAGTTTCTAGCGAGGGCTCTGGCTTTAGCATAGCAGGCCTGTTTTGGCTGAGCATACTGAAAGACGTCTCTGGAGCTCTGTAACGTTACAAGTTTGGGTTTTGCTCATTCTGCTCTTAGCTGCATCTTTGCAAGCTATGAAAAAGGCTCTGGCTCTTACTACATTTAGTCCTTAACTGCTTACTCATCAGCCTTCTGCAGAAAGTCAATACATCCTACTAGTGGCCACAGATGCCACTGTCTTTGTAGATGCTGTTTCCCGCCCATGGTTTTTCAAATATTGGACTCATAACACTTGCCATGGCATCTCCATGGAGACATTTTCACCTGCTGTGGAATCTTCAACTGTACACTGCCGCGTGACCATCTTTGCCACACACATCACTTATGACATGTTCTCTTTGCCCACTGCTCGTGGGAGGAGTCAGCCTCAGAACCCTGTTCACTGCCCCTCCTCTCAGGCCACTCCTGACATCACTGCTAGTTAAGTCGTCCACGATGTCAGGACAGAATAAGACGTGTATCAGGTTTACTGGGGAACCTCTATGAGGGGGCATGAGGAGGGAGACAGAAGAGGCTGGGAGGCCGGGTCTGCCCTGGGTTGTGAGGGCTGTGAAAGAAGGAACATGGGCAGGACAATTCTTAGATGGAGTAGAGTCTAAGGAAGTTTCAGCCAAGCTGATGGGCAGCTATTGGGTGAAAGCTGCCTTTCTGAGGAGTCCCCCTTCTCCTAAGGACAGGCTCACCTTAGTAACCCTGTCATACTTCAATCATGGCCTCTGTGCATGGGGGTGGATTTTAGAGGCCAGCATCTGGGGCCCTTGGTCAGTCTTTCAGACACCTTAAGGCATGTTTGTTTGTTTGTTTGTTTAAGATTTATTTTATTATTTTTGACAGCAAGAAAGACAGAGACAGAGAGAAGGGGGAGGGCCCAGAGCAGTCTCCATAGTTGTATGGCATCAGTTTTCAACATGGTTTTGTTCCACACAGGTGGCCAGGGTCTGCCCAGGGCAGGAACTGGGTGAGGGGCCTCCCACATGGGAGGCACACCCTCATGAGCTGGGGGCCGAAACGGGGGCCTCCTATATGGGAAGCTCACCCGGTGAAAATCAAACTGGGAGCACACCCCAGTTCAGTATATGGGTCCGCACTGGCTTGGGCTGGGATTTGATCCTTGGACCCCAGGGCTGCAAAGAAAGCATTCAACCTGCTGAGCTATCCCGACTTCCCCAGAAGTCACGTTTTTATGGCAGCTACAGACGATCCTTTTTATACTTGTTCTTTGTTTTCTTTTTTGCCATGTGCATATGTTATTTAGAAAAGAAAGAAAAAAGATGATGTAAACATATTATCAGAAATATGGGAATGACTACCAGAAGAAAATGTTCAATAGCTATTTCGATAGAGGAAGGCTAGGTTTGGGAAGGGTGGAAGAAGTGATTCCTGCTTGTCATTAGCCTCTCTTTAAGACTATTTGTTTTTGCAACCACGTACATTTGTTACTTTGATAACTTTATTGTTAAGAAACAGAGAGAGGGACAAAAAGGGAAGGCAGAAAAAAGAGGAGGAAGAAGATAAGTTTAATTCTGAAAATAGGTTAATAGAGCTTATTGAACATTTTACATCACAAATCCTTGAAACCTTTTCAAGTGGTAGGAAATATTATTCCTGTTTTACAGATCATGACACTGAGATGTAGGATTAAGTCATTGATTAAGGATTTTGCTAAAGACCCCACAGCTAGTAAGTGGCATCAGGGTTGAAACCCATGTCTGTCTGCGCTCTTTCCACAAGTAAATGGAGAAGAGACAGCTCATGGGTGAAGGCCACGTGGGGGTGAGCCGTTTCCTGAGCCTCGGCCCGTAGGCCAGCCTAAACAATGCCTTGGCCCAACAGAGCTCCCAAGGAGCTGAAGGGGCCAGCATTAGTCATCGTTTAACTATAGTATACATATTTAGCCTTTTAAATCTTTTCTGAGGAATCATTTCTTTCTACTCCATTAATCGTCCTTGAATAGCTTCGTATAATAAAAATACATGAAGGAAGATGCCTGTGGTTGAGAGCTGAGGCCTGTCTGGGTCAGGATTAGAAGCTGGATGCAGTCAGCTGCCTGTGTCCTCCAAGGGAGGACAGAGGATGGGATATCAGCCTGGGGCAGACACTCCGCCTAGGGACCAGCCCAGAGGGCAGCCAGCAACAGCCTTTGTTTATCCTACAGCCTGAAAAAGACTCTTTGGCGACAAGTATAATCTTTCATGATAAACATATTAGTTTTCTGTCTTAGTCCAGTGGAGATGATCCCTGGATCTGTGATACAAGCTCTAATAATATTTTCCTTTTCTATGGTGACATCTCCTGGATTAGCCACCTAGACAGTAAAGGAGAAAGTCAGAGGGGACCAGTGTCCACAAAACAGCAGTCTTTGGCCTTGAAACTAGTGAGATCACAATGCGCTATTCTGTTGCCATCAATGTGCAGGTGATGGCCAAGCAGATGAGGCTGATGGCCAAAGAAGCTGTGGAAAAGGACAGGGAGGGGCAGAGGAGCAGAGTCTTGGGGCCCATCAGTGTCCTGGGTGAGTGGGTGGAGCCTGACGGAGACGACCCTGTCTAGCTTAGCTTATTACTTACTGCAGGTGACTCTGGCACCTGGGAGTCAGGGGTTGACAGGAATAGTATCCCCCCTGGCATGAGTAAATAATCAAAAGCAAATTAAGTGCTTAGCAGAATACCTGGCAAACGTTCAATACATATTAGCCATTAGTATAAAGAAACCTCTAAGAGAGTAGATCTTAAAAATTTTCATCATGAGGACAAAAAAAATTGTAGCTCTGTGTGGTGATGGATGCTAACTAGACTTACTGTAGTTATCCTTTCACATTGCATACAAATATCGTATAATTATGTTGTACACCTGAAACTAATATGAGGTTATATGTCAATCACATTAAATAAAAATAGAAAAAAAAAACCCAAAACCAAACATAAAAGAAACCTCCTAATATACCTATTTTATTCTCAGATAATAAACTTATGTTGATAGGACTTTTGAAAACTTTAAGATCTGCATGTAGTTAGATCCTTTGACCTTTTCCTTTCTGTCTTTCTGTTCTTTCTTGGCATTTTTGCTTCTCTTCCTGATGATATAAGTATACACTATATCTCCTAAGAGTTTTTCAATGGCTTATTTTTTATTTTTATTTTTTTTACATTTACCTTCTTAAAATCCATCAAGAATGTATCTCAGCATATGATATGAGGTAAGGAGATAATTTTGCTTTTTTTTTCAATAAACAATTTTCCCAAAACCACTTATCAATCTGAGATAACACTTTTATGTTATACTGATTCTTACCCATATATTTGGGTTTACATTATTTTGAAGCAACATCTATCCTAACATTTCTTAATAATTTAAAGTTAACTATTTCCTAGATTGAGGATTTCTGTTTAATAGTTAACAGTTTAAAAATCCTGCTCATTATCAAATATATGGTGGTGGAAAGAGAACTGATTCTATGTAGTGAGCACGTAATGCAATACATAGATGATGTGATATAGAATTGTACACCCGGAACCTATTGATTTTTATCAACTAATGTCACCCCAATAAATTTAACAATTAAAAAAAGTCCTGCTCAAATTATTCCTGGACTCCATAAATGCTGGTGAAACAGTAATATAGGCCAACTTTCTGGAGAGCATTTTGGTTTGAAAATGTTTATCCACCAAATCGTTGTTTCACTCTTGGTATTTTTTTCTGAAGAAAAAACAAGAAATTCAGACAAATATTTATGTATACATGTGTATTTATGTGTTTATGTATAAAGCTGTCTATGCTGCCATTATTTGTAAAAGCAAAAAGTTGGGAATTATTTTTCGGAGGGTATAATTATACAAATCATATTGCATTTATAGAATTGAATATTATATCATTAAAACCATATTTTTGTAAGAAGATTACATAGGAAATGTATACTTCTATTGAGTAAAAATGAGTATATGAAATTTTATATGTAATATCTCATTATGCTTTTAAAAATAAGCTCTACTCAGTGGTCTTTCAATTTCTTGAACAAACTCTTTTCAGCCTCAGGGACTGCACATTCTGGTTCCGCTCTCTGGAAAAAATTTCCACCTGTTCCTTCTACAGTTGGCTCTTTTTCATTCTTCAGGTCTTTGCTTAAATGTATCATTGAAGATGATACATCTGTTAAAAGGAGATTTGGGGTCCCTCTTTAGTCTCCATATTTAAGCATCTACCAGTAATTATCCTTTCCATGTGGGTGAATACTGCTTCTCCATTTGAAAGATTTGCTTCTAGACTTCCAAGACAATCGTTTTTCTATTTTCTCTCCAAAGCACCTGTGGGCTGAATGCAATGAATATGCACTAAATATTGCCTGATCCACTTTTCCATTTCCAAAGGATTTTAAATCACTTTTATGTCCTTAAATAGCCACATACAAAAGAATGACACCGGATTCTTATTTTACATCACTCAAAAATTAAAGACTTAAATGAAAGACCAGAAACGATATAACTCTTAAAATATAGAGAAAAAAGCTCCTTGACATTGGTCTTGGCAGTGATTTTATGATTCTGAAACCAAAAGCACAAGAAACTATAGCAAATATAAACAAGTGGGACTACTGTACATCAAACTAAAAATCTCCAGCACAGGAAAAAAATCTATTAACAAAATGAAAAGGCAACCTATAGAATGGGAGAAAATATTTGTAAGTCATATATCTGATAAGGGGCTAATATCCAAAATATGAAAGGAACTCATATAACTCAACAGCTAAGAAACCAACTTCAGGAGGGTGAATGTGTGAAGATTGTCAGAGTGCAAACTTCCAGTTGTAAGGTGAATAAGTTCTGGGGATCCAATGTACATCATAGTGACTATAGTTAACAATGCTGTATTGTATACTTCAAAGTTGCTAAGGAAGTCAGTCTTAAAAGTTCTCCCTACATATACACACAAATGTAACTATATGAGGTGATTTAACTCACCTTATTGTGGTAATTATTTTGCAGTATATATTTATATCAAACTATTACATTGTGCACCTTAAACATATTATATGTCAATTATATCTCAATCAAACTGGGGTGGGGTCAGGGACACATCCTAGTGTGTGGACATTGTTACCAGAACAAATTGTGCAAAGGAATAAGTAAGTTGCTGGTGATAAAATTGAAGGCAGATATAAAATACGAAACAGTGAACGTATCTCTGGAGGGTATATGTCAATAGCCAGGCCCCCCTCGACCACCTGTCTTTCTTTAAATTCATGTCAGAAATAAGATGGGCATGTGAAGAGTGTGAAGTCAGGCTAGGCGGCAGGGCCAGAGGCAGCTTCTCTTCTCAGTAGATGGAGCCCTAGATAACTGGACCCAGGTGCCTGAGGGAGGGGGCCCAGAGCTTTCAAGGTGTAATCAAGCCTACTTAGCTTATGATTGTAAATAGCCTGTGTCCTTCACTTGTCACACTGCTCTGAGCCTCCAATTTGACAAGACTGACTCTCCAGTCCCTCCCTTTAGACGAAGTTCCTCACATGCCCCTGCTGTTTCCCCCCACCCAGTTCCCATGGGTATTGTTCTTCCTGCTACTGAGCGGGTACTGCTTCCATACTTCCCCCACCCCCAGAATCACTCAGGTCAGTCCCCAGCCCGTGAGACCCAGGGTCAAGGATCCCTGCAGTGGGGCTCCGAGCAGGCAGAGATGGAATGTGGGCTGTCTGCACAGATGGCATTTCTCCACACAAGTTCGTGCCATCGCCCACCTGGCAAGCTTCACATTGAATGCCAAGGCCTCTTGAAATCACGCCAGGATTTATCACAGCCAACGCTTGACATTTGCACGTTAGGCACTTGCACTTTGGACAGTTTTGACCAAACTTCAGGACCCATGAAATGCCCGTCTTTCTTCTTCTGGAGGCCCAGACAGAATTTCCTGCATGTGGGCTAACCCACAGCGACTGGTGATGAGCCGAGGCAACTGCTCAGCATCCATGTTTCAAAGCCACTGTGCGTGTTTTCTTATGTCATGTGGGCAGTGCTATAGATTCTCCCTGTGGGAGAGACAGGACTCTAACATTTTTACTTACACCTATTATAACTTGGGTGGTGGGGGTGATATGCTGTGGAGGTGTGTACGAAAGTGAGACTCCATGAAGAGAGCCTTTTGATTTTCATGGGTCTGTGATAGTCCTTGTTTTCTAACTCTTCCCCTAGGTTCTACGATAAAACAAGATAAATTCTATGTCCTCACACAGACAAGGTTAATTTAGTACCTTCAGGCTGTCAGAGGGTCAGTAAAGGAGCTTAGAAGAGGGTTCATTTCACAGACCTTCGCCACAGAGGTGGGCAAACGGCCACATGCCCTCACACTGCGCCCACAGGGTCATCTCCCCTGCTCTAAAGCGAAGCAAGCGCTCCAGTTGCAGCCCGTTCAGGGTCAGCTGTAGGCAGCTGGGGCAGGCCTGCAACGACCCTGCCCCCACCCATGTGAGAGTGGTTAATACAGGGCCTCCTCCCCCGTGGAGAGTTAATTGGAAATGTTACACTTCAAGAGGAAAAACAAGAGTAATGGAAAAGGCATCTGTGTGTGACCAAAGCCTTAACTGGAAACAGGCTTTCTCTTCTCCCAGTCTGGGAAACCCACCCGGGAGGAGATGCAGTCAAGGGGAAAACAAACGTGGATGCTCATCTGGGGAGACGGGAAAGGTTGGTATGAAGAATGTGGAATGAAGCAAGGCTGTGGTGGGTGATTCAGTAGAATAGGGGGTTTTAAGACTCATTCTTTCTACTATCTTTTGGGTTGGGCGGGGGTGAGGAGGGAGTGATGGAGGGGAAATAAAGTAGGGTTTTATCTGGTGGCCTCTGGGCAAACTGGGACTTTTGATTAATTAATGACGTATGTAGTTAAACAAATACTCAGTACTGAGTCGTGTCTCCTATTCTCTGAACTCATTCTGATCCACATCAGCCCACCCCACCCCAGGCCCCTCCTGATGTTTCTGTTGGCTGCCCTTCTATAATATCAGCCTCTGCCACACTGTCACACTGCCACGCTGACATTATTTTTATAGAGAACCATTTTTTTCTCAAACCAAACTTATGGGACCTGTAAGTCCAAATATTTGAAATGAAGACTCTCCTGGCTTAGTATGTATTTGGGCCCAATTTATTGTTTTTAAACACATTAATTAATTTCATAAACTTATTGAGCCTGTTCTGGGTCAGAAATGGTACCAGGCACTAGAACTGAATAAAGACATAGTCACTTTTCTCTAGATTAGTGAGATACCAATAAATGAGCAACTGGGGTATAAGGTGATGGAATCATGAAGTCCCAGAAGCAGGGCACTTGACTCAGTTTTTTTTTGTTTGTTTGTTTTTAAGCATTTTGCAATGGTTTCTTTCTTTTCTTTTCTTTTCTTTTTTTTAATTTTTAAATTTTATTGTTTGAGAGAAGGTGAGAAAGAGGAGAGAGAGAGAAGGGAGGAGAGCCCAGACTAGTCTCCATAGTTGTCCATCAGTAGTTGTGACATGGTTTCATTCCACACAGGTGGGTGTGGGGCCACATGGGGTGGGAACTGAACCAGGGGCCTCCGGCATGGGAGGCGAGAACCCTTGCCACCGAGCTGTCCCGGCGGGTACCACTTGTGCTGCAGCTCAGCATGTGGGTATAGAGATCGAACCCTGGACCTCGTGATTGCAAGACAAGCACTCAACAGCTAAGCTATCCCAGTATCCTTCGGTTATGAGAGAGGTGAAAACTTCTTGGAAATGACATTTGAACTGGTACTTGACATCTGAATAATGAATGGGAGTTGTAGGCACAAGAGGAAGAAAACTTGGAGACAGAAGACTCACACCCCAGCACTGCTTCTTCCAAACTGGGGGACCTTAAGTTTGGTCATCTATATCCTGGCTCCACTAACACCTGCTCCATTGGAAGGATATGAAGATTATAAAACAATGTGAAGTACGGGGGCTACACATAGCCCGGCCTTACCGATTTCTCATCTACATCCTCTTCTCTGTCAGCACCCACCTGCATGACCCCTCTGCAAATCTCTCAGCGCTTAGCTGCTCAACCTCTAAGGTCCCAAACCCTGAAAATTCCTGTGCCTTCAGGGGTGGCGAACCTTTTGGCGATTGAGTGCCAAAGTTTATGAAATAAGAGTATACTCGCTCGACTCACGTGCCAACCCATCGAGTGAGATAGAGGTATCGATTATTTTTATGTCTATAAGAGCATAAACAATAATTTTTAAATGGTATTCACAGCTCTGTGTGCCGAAATAATTGCTCCGCGTGCCACTTTGGGCACGCATGCCACAGGTTCGCCACCCCCGCCTTAAGCTCTTACTTTCTCACCTCTCTTCCACTCATGCCAATATTGAAATGACCCTATACCTGCTTTGTGAGCTTTATTTCCCATATCTTCTTCCACTCAGTTCATTTGTCCCTATGACCTCATTTGTCTTCCTCCCCATGGTCAACTAATAAGTGACTCCCTCTGGTCTTGTCCGCCCCCCTACCTCTTGGCTTCCACTATGTACATCCTTATCTGCACTGTGTTTCTCCAGATTCCTGCTCCTGACATCTGAGTGCCCTAGAGAAAGCACAGACTGTATCATTCCATTACACCTGGTTGCTTTCCGATCACCACCAGGCCCTTGTTACTTCTTACTATCTTTTTATTTATTTTGATTAAAATAAGCCAGTGTAGCTAATTTTCCATGCATAAGATGTCCCCATGTATAAGATGTCCCCATGTATAAGATGACCTCTACTTTTCTAACCCAACATTAAGAAATCAAGACACAGGCTAGTCCTGTGTAAAAGACAACCCCCAATTTTTGGTCTAACAATTTTAGACAAAAGTTTTATATATGGAAAAATACAGTATGTAAAGGGCATATCACTTAGCCTGCAACATAGTAGGAGCCTCATATGTTTACTTCTCTTTTCTTGTCCCCTGATTCCTTTATCTTAATACTATGTACTCCTAGTCCAAACCTTTTCTGTTCTTCTCATCTGATTTCCTTCAGCCCTAAGCTTTTGCTATCGTGCACAGCAAGCTCATTCCACTTCCTAATTCTCAGCTTACAAGTAATGATTCAGAGCACAAAACCTCAATCATAGCCTGGTCCAGTCATGTCTAAGCATCAGTTTCCTCTTCTGTAAAATGTAATACAGATTACAGAAAGTACCCATGCCATTGGGCTGTTAGAGGATTAAATGAGATAGTATGTGTTAAGTGCTTAGGACAGGATCTTTTACGTGGCACACTCATAAATGCTAGATGCTGTGATGATGATGATAGTTTCTGATGCATTTTAAATAAAGCATATTTATTTTTTTGTCTCAGAACAAACTGGTGCTTCAGAGTCTATCATCTCCTGATCCTTAGATGACCTTCCTCTATAATGAATCTCTCTTACTTCTTCAATATCTTCCTTTCTATTTTTCTACTTCTAAATCTATAAACATGTCAAGTCTTCCACATCTTAAAAAAACAACAACAAAATAGGTGCCATGTCTGAGCTCTAATATTTCCTCTAGCTTATCTATTCCTCACCTCAGTGTCAAACTTACCCAAATAGTATTATTTGTAAGTGGGTATTTCTCTCTACCACTCCCTATCCCACGCTCATCCATAAATCCCTTGAAATCTGGCTTCTCCTCTTACAGTCAACAAAGCCCTGAACAGCTTTCTTAAAGATCGCTGACCTTTCCCCAACCTTTATCCTTCTTGAGTCACCTCTGCAGCATCCTATGATGCTGGTCTCCCCCATCTTTAAGAAACTTCTCTCCTTTGACCTGTTCAACTCTCTTCTCTCCTGATTGCACTCCCTCTCCTCTGATCACCCATTTCTGTTTCCTTCTCCGCTCCTCTTCCCCCATATATACTAGAACATAAATGTTCCTAAGCATCAGGCCTCAATTTATTTTATTTTCTTGCTGTACACAGTCTCCCTAGACAATCTCACCTGCTTCCACGACTTTAACAGTCCGCATCCTGGTGATACGCCTCAACTCTTTGTCTTATTGGCATAACTACTTAGAAGAACACTTTGACATGACCTTGAAGAGCAGAACATTTTTATGACCCAGCAATTCCTCTCCTATGTATAGCCCAAGAGTAACTCTTACACAAGTGCACCAGGAGACATGCGAACAAATGTGCAATGCTCACTGTTCAGAATTAAAAAACAACCACCACCACCAACACTGCCGCTGCCACCACCACCACCCAAACTGGAAACAACTCAGATGCTCAATGACAATAGATAAATTGTGTATTTGCACACAGTACAATATTATACAGTAGTGGAAATAAATGTTATGTAGACACACATAACATGTATGAATCTTAGGGACATAATGTTGAGTGAGAAAAGCTAGTTCCCATAGACATTATAACATAGCTTCTTTATAAAGTTAAAAAACAAGCAAAATTAATCAATTTACTTTTTACATAAGAAAATATGTGTAATAAAGTGGTAAACAAATCAAAGAACTTATAGACATAGCCATCAGGCACCTGGTTTCCTCTGAGGTGGACGGACAGGATATGGGTGAGCCCTGGGGCAGCAGGTTACGTAATTGTTAGTTCTTGTGCTGGGCTACGGAGGTTCATGGTATTCATCATATTGTTAAAGGTAAAATAAAATAAATAAGATAGGGTTATCGTGGGTCAATGATGAAGAAAGTCTAGTTCCACCTTTTTCTCCTAAACTTTATTCCTGTTTTTCTAATTGCCTACTGACATCTTCATTTGATTATTTTATTAGCTCTTAAAACTCTAAATGTGGAAAACTGACTTAAAATTTGCTCAGTGTCCTTAGTCTCAAAATTTTGTAAATGATCTTCTCCTCCAAGGCCACCTGGCCTATGCTTAGACTCCTAAAAGACTCTTTTTCCCCTTGATTCAACTACTTGCCAAGTCTTACTTTAATGCCTAGTAAGATGCACCTAGGAAGAGGCAGAAACAGAATCTGACCCACATTGCTTGTTGCACAGCCTATAGTTGTAATCATCTCTGTACAGATGATAGTGGGTCAAGGTGACCCCTGGGCAACGGCATTGAGGTCTGAGGGTTCACTGTCCTTCCCTCCAGGGTAGCTGGGGCACCAATCTGCTTTTCCCATAGCCCCTACCTTAGGCTGCTGAGCGCCTAGACTCACCCCCTGAAGTCCTGCCCAGGGTTCTGACTCGGACAAACTTTGCCAGGCCTGCTGGACAGCTCTTAAGGCCACCCTGTAGGGAGGAGGGCTACACTAGGCTCAGTGTTGAGTGGAATAAACAGCTCTTGTGAGCAGCTGGGCCAGATGGAATCACTGGCTTTCTCTTTTCTTGAGCCCTGCTGGGCAGCAATCTCCAAGAGCAACCATAGAGTACTGCCTCAGTGGGATCCTGGAGAAGCAATAGGGAGGATAGGCTGGGACTAGGATGGAGGAAGGAGATCATCAGCACAGCACAGTCTCAATAGCCGCCTCTCTGCCTGGAGAAGTGATTATTCCTAATAAGGACACAGCAGTTCCTGTTTACAGTTGTTCCAAACATTCCTCACACCACAAGCCATTGCGAAACACATGCCAACCCGCAGCAACTTTTTCTGCTGTCAAGACTCCTCTGACTTTACAGCTGGTTAGGCTGCAAACTTGTGGCATGCTGGCCTCTGCTCCCTTAGAGAGTAGGCACATTCTCTCCATACCTCTTAATGCAATTTCTCTGTCTTCTTGCTTTCTTTGAGTCTACCCACAAGGCTCCCATTGTGGGCTTAAGCATGTGAGCAATGGGTACCTACAGACCCTTTGTCAAGATCATTTGCGTGTCTTCAGATCTCCAGTCCCCAAACACAGGAATTCTTCAAAATGCAAGGCAGACAATTCCACAGAGATTGCCTATAAAGGAAAATTATGTAATTGAAATCCTAAGCTTCATGTTCTGGGAGAAGAGGTACTTCCTGGCTGGCTCTACCAGGTATTAGGAGGAGGTCAGCATAACAGATAAAGGGTCTCAGGACAATGAATGGAGAACCTTCTTAAAGAAAGTTTTTTTTCTTTAGGCAATTTGGGGAAACCTGTTGTTTTTTATTTGTTTGCTTGTTTTCTGAAGCACTTAACATTTACTAAGGATCAACAGCATATAATATTGCTGTTTCCAGGACTATTGACTCCTCTTGAGGTCTTGAGTTGGGATCTAGATTCTTGACTGCTACTTTGTTTTTCTCCCTTCCTCGTCTTCTTACCCACTTTTCTCCTCCTTCATCAAGGGGATGCAGTGTCCACGTGCGAAGGATCGGGGCCATTTAAAAGCGCTTGCGATTGCAGTGAAGGACTAGGAAGCTGTTACAGTGTCCTCTGTGATAGGAGCCTGGGCTCTGGAGTTAGCTGGGTCCTGTGATACCAGCTCTGCAGGTAATGAGCCTGGGACCTTGGGCAAGGGACGGAGTTCTTAACACCCAGGGTAGAGATTAAAATAGTTTGTTACCTCATACAGTGGTGGTGAGAATTAAATGAAATAATGTGATGTAAAACCCTTGCATAGTCAGTATTGTAATGACCACTAAGTGATGGCTATTGTTATTTTTATTACTGTCAGTGCCTCATATAAATGGAAGGCATCTAAGAACCTCATCCTTCTAGAACTCAGCCAAAAACCAGAAAGTCAAAAGAAAAAGGTCTATAAGGATTGAAAATTTGTGTCTGTGGGCTGAGACACACATACTTTATTCCCAGATGAGCTGCTTATATTGAGCCTATTTAATATTGTATATAAACTATAGCACAGCAGATGAGAGCAGCAAATTAAACAGGAAAGCATGCAAAGAGGTTTAAAGTATGAAGGCTGAATTCTGATGACTGGTAACCAGAACTACAGAAATAAGACATAAGAATTATAAAACCACACATTATTCAGGGCCATTTAGACTACGGCAATTTAATGAATACCCACTGGGTAATAGATACTCTATTGGGTGTATTGGGCATACTGTTTAATTCAATCTTTACAGTAGTCCTCTGCAGTGTGTATTTTTATTCCTGATATTACAAAGGTAAACATGAAGGTTCATAGAGTTTAAGAAATGTGTCCCAAAGCTAGGAAGAGGGTCTGACCTCAGAGCCTGTCTGCATTTAAAGCCTCCATGATTCTGGTACTCCACACTCTGTCCTGTATAGTTTTTTAGATCTGTACAGGTCCCAAATCTGTCTTCCCTCCTTCCCTCCCTCCCTCCCTTTCTTTTTTCTTTCCTTTCTTCCTTTTTTTATTCATCCACTTTAATTGAAACAGAGTTCCTAATCTCAGGGTACTTAAAAAAAAAACAACTTTAAATTTTGATTTTAGACTTTCAAGAAGCTGCAAAAATAGTTACCATGTACCTTTCTCCTAGCTTCCCCCAATGGTATCATCTTACATAAGTATACTCCATTATCAAAGCAAGGGAATTAACATTGGTACAATGCCATTAAATGGAATACAGGTCTTAGGTGTGTTTCACCAGTTTTTGCATGCAGTCATTTTTTCAAGGAGCTTCTAGTCTAGTATGTCTCTATTATAACATAATTTGTAACTGCCACTCCTCAAGTGAAATTATGTTCACGTCTAAGAAGTAAAGAAAAGGTGTAGGCCTCTGGGAAAATTTTCATTCAACATCATTGATTGAGATAAAGTTTGGGCACTTAAAAGAGTAAACCTGTTGCTCTCTAGAACATTTAGCTCTGTAAAACAATGAATTTTCCAAAGCATTCTAGATAGCCAGAGGTGATGCCTCTGATTTCTCTTCAGAATATAATGGAGTTGGCCATGTACTCAGTGATACAGAAATCTTGTGAAGAATTTAGTCCATGTTCAAGGTGTCCATAGTTAACTGTGCAGAGGTTTTTCCCACAAAGTTGCTTATCAGTTTCCAAAATGCACCAGGACACCATATTACACAGTGTGGGTGGAATATTTGTAAGTTTGGCTATCTTGTCAATTCCTTCCATGTGTGACATGGAATTTAAGTGCTGGAGTCAGGCATTTTTGAACACAATTTTCCATATGTAGTTCACCACTTCTCACTGAAGCACACACATCTGATCGCACTGATTGGGGTATGAGACTACTCTTTTCTTGCACTGAGAGAACAATTAGAGTGGTCAGAAGTGAGACAGAGAGGTGTGTACTAGTTCTGACCTAGGCATGCTCCAGCCAAGAGCACCAACTTCTCCATTCCGACTGGCACACCCCAAGAATGGAGCCCCTTCAACAAAGGCTCTCATGTTCTCTCACCTCATTATCCTCTCGTTTTTGCTGCTGGTGTATGACCTTTCTAGGCAGCCACCCCCCACCCCACCCCACCCCAATGAACAAAGAAACACCTCCCTAGTGACATTTTACAGAGATATCCCACTAGACTTAGCAGTTAGGTTCCACACTGGGTCTGGACTCTTCACTCGTCAATGCTTTTCTCTTCTGTAATCTCCATTTCTGTTAGTCTCATGAGGCTTGAAGGGCAGCATCCTTAGTGCTGCCTTTTCCTTTGCCCTGCACATCTGCTGAGGGCTTAGTGCTATTGATTCCGTCTCTTGCTCATCTCTCCGTCTGTCCTGTCATGTCCATTCACACTCCCTTGACTCTTGGGCAGGCAAGAATACAGCTGGCCACTCGCCTTTGCCCGCCTGTGAACTCTCTCGGGGTGGGGAGTGCATCTTAGCCACCATGGTGGCTCTGAGACAGCGGTGCCAGGCTTGACAGGTGGCAGGCCCTCGGCGATGTCTGCTGAGTGGTTAACTCCGATTCAGAATATCATTCCTGGGGGACTGATTCCCCAGACAGGGCTCAGCTCCATTTAGTCTGGGCTCCAAGTTAGCAGGGGAGGAAAGACAATGGGAAGGCAGGCAAGAGGCCTGGGAACATGGGCCTCCCTATGTCTCTTCTCACTGCTTGCTTAGCCCAACAGCCATTTTCTGTTCTCCTGTTACTGTAAACTTCCATATCCCCACGCTGGGACAGGTGAGCCTATTATCTGAGAATCGGCAGTCATGTATCCCGAGTTCCTGTTACCTATTCCCAGCAACACGAAGGCATACCTCATTCAACAATTATTCATCGAGTTTATTCTTTGTGTTCGTTGCATTACAGTTTTGCCATTAGAATCTTTTATATTCTTTATTGCTCATTCACTTGTGTTTATACAAGACATTTTTATACAAATGTCTGTGTGTGTGTCAGCATTGCTTTGAAACTCACCCACCCACTCATTTTACCATCCCACTTGTAAATGAATCAGAACTCTAAGTTCTGGTGGCTCTCAGTTCTCAGGGCCAAATTTGGACAGGCTTTTAAAAGGCACCACGGGACATTCTACATTCCCTGACTCATGCCCTACCCTGAGATCGATCAGATTGCTGAAAATCCTTCCCAGAGAATTACATCTGTGAGCTTCATTCTGGTGGATTTTCTTTGCCAGGTACTTTCAAACTTCAAAAGTTGTCTCTAAAGCCTGGGATATATGTCTTATCTGCCTAAGAAGATAATCAGGCCACAGCCAGGCACTTTCAGGAATATACATTGCCCATGCATCTGGAGTATTGGTTGCAAAATATGCTTGTGAGTCTCCAGACAGATTAAGCTTCATCACTGTTGGGTACGGAGGGATCACAGATTCCAATCAAGTGTAGCAGCCTCCATCTGCCAAGACTGGAACTTCTAGGTTCGCTTTGATTCACTGAAGAGACAGGACGAGAGCTTCCGCTTTGCTGGCTCTAAACCCCTTGAGCCCTGTGAAATTAGGATTCTGGAAAGGCCCTCAAATCTTCTTGTGTGAAAGGCAATGTGTTTTTGGAAAAACACAACTTCCTGTTTTTATCCTGACAGTAAGGTTTTACCATTTCCAAATAATGCTCATAAAGTTTCTCAGACATCAAACAGATCTTGCATAACAATATTCTGATGACTTAAGAGTAAGTAAATGAAAAGCATATGCATTAAATGTCCCTTAAGATACACAAATGTTTTAAGATTATGTGGGGAGAGGGCTTCACAAAAGGCACACTGGGTTTCATGGGGTGCTGAATGTTTGAAAATAGTTAGGACATTTGATGAGCCCCAAACAAAACCATCTTTTCCCATCTATAGCAGCATACCATAAGCTAATTTTCTATATTTCCAAGATAAATAGTCTGCCTAGTCCTGGAAGGAAGCAGCAGCCCCCTTGCCTACAAGTTAAGCCCTGCAATGTGAGCCGCAGGCTTCAGTGGAGAAAATGGGAGTGAGATAATGGCTGTAGCTGTGCAGTTAACCCTCCGAAGCGGCCTGGTTTATAACTGCTTAGGGAGCCTCACAATATTACGCTGCTTGATTTCCTACACCCTAATGTCTCGGCCTGCCCACCCCACAAATGTGTTAGGTAGTATTAAAGGGTTTTCCACTGGGGCATGTATTCATAAAATCGTAGCTTTGGTCCAAGTCAAAATTCAGCCACCCCTTGGGCATTATAATTGAGGGCTAAATAGAACTTGGCATCATCCTAGGGTCTCTCAGTCAGTCAAGTCAGTCAACTAACATTAAAGTGGTAGAGTAAGGCAGTCCTAAGGTGGAGGGCTGGGGAGGGTGTAGAAGAGGAAGGGCATAAAAATGTTCAGAAACTCAGAAGACAAAGTCCCAGTTTCAAGTAGCTGATGATCCCGCTGTGGGACTGAAGCTCATGGGAAATTATCAAATGCTACCAAGCAGGTACCCGTAAGGCACGGTGGGCTAGGAAGGCTCTCTGAAAGAGCTGAGAATTTTCATGGGCCTTGAGGATTGAGCTGGTTCATTCACTTGTGAAAATTCACTTGTAACATGTTTATTGAACACCTGCTATATGCAACACACTAGGCTAGTATTGGGGATACAGAGGTGAACCAGACAGGCCTTGTCTTTGCCCTTGGGCAGGTTGCATTTGAGGTGGAAAGATAGGCATCAAACAGCTAATTACATCATTTACCCTTAATGGTAATTGTGAGTGCTAAAAAAAAGGGGCTAAGGTGCCCCTTTTTGGGAGATGCCTCTAGAAGGAGCATTTGGGGGAAGCTGGGATGGCTCAGTGGGTTAAGCGCTCACTTTGCAGCTCCGGGGCTGGGGATCGAGTCCCGGCCCTGGCCCGTGCGGAACCATATGCTGAACTGGGAGCTCTCCCAGTTCAGTTCTCTCTCTGTCTCTGTCTCTGTATCTCTCTCTCTCTCTCTGTCAAAAATAAATTAAAAAAAATATATATATATAGAAGGAGCATTTGGCCAAAGTTACGTGACTCAAATTATCCCAGACTCTCAAAGTCTGGTCCACCCACCAGCTTGTTATAAATGCAGACCTGCAGGTCCCTCCCCTGTTCTAGTGCATTCTAGGTGATTCTCAACGCACATTAGATTTCTAGAAGCAGTGCCGAGATAACAGAATATGTAGCCAGATAGCAGAAGATATATATGGATTAAATGGAACAGACACCCCTTTTCCGGAATGATAGTTATACACCTGAACTGAATGGGAAGGAGTCTGTATCTCTTGCATAGATACTGAAGGATACCCAAGGTCAGTTAACAGGCCACTCATCTTTGTATCTCATGGGGGGCCTCTTGGTCTATTTGTATCTTATGTTCAGCTATCCATCTACCCAGTCAGGATCCTTTCATGTTCCAAAATAGAAAATCTATTCTGTTTGGCATCAATATTTCTCTCCTGTTTCCCTCCCTCCACTCAGTCCTGGCTAATGCTTTCCAGATGAGGTGAGAGCAGCTGCTAATTGTACCCGGATCAGTCTTGATTTGTGTTTCAGTCAGCGAGGCACCTCACTAATGGGTCTGAAACTTGGCAGCGGGCCTGGGACCAGTGTCAAAGGAAATAGATCCGAAAAGCACATGGAGAAAGGCAAGGAGACAGGGAGTGAGCAGAAAAGGTTTGTAGGATGAAGTGAGGGGGAGGGAATCAAAAGGGACAGAGAAAACTGGAAGGCTTTGGGGGGGAAACTCAGCAGTGAAACAGATCCGGGAAAGCAGGGGGTGTGGAGGAGGGAGGGGGAAGAGAGGCAAACCCAGGGAAAGGTGGGGAGGGAACAGGGAAAGGAGCAATGGCATCTGTCTCTGAGAGGAGGCAAGGTGATCAGACTGTGTTTTGTGATGTGACCCTGAGCGCTGATGGTGCCTGTGGTTGTTCCCGGTGACACTGTACATGGGAAGTGTCTGATAGGGCAGCCTCCCTCCTTTCTGCAGGCAGTAATTCGAACCCTCTCTCGCTCTCTCTGGCCCGCAGTTTTCCATGGGCTTGGCAGAGAGCACTGAACTCTGACAGCAGCCAGCGAGGGAAGGCTCAAGTTCCAAGCCTGACAGAGTCGAGGGGCCCAGACACACCTTGGCTTTATGAGCTGAGGCCCAGGGAAGGGCCTCTCCTGGCTTGAGCTCCAGGAGCCGGCTTTCCTGGAATCGAGTTGGAAGGGGGCCTTGTTAGGGAAAGCTGAGAACGAGGCCTAAGGTCTTTCTGAATTGGACATATTCACTGTACGGATTTTTACAAATCACCTCTACAGAGGGAGGAAATCCACTTGCCAAAATGAATTCCAAATTGTTTGCCTGGGGGAGAATGCACATCTACATGCAAATTTGTGCAGGTGAGAGAGTCAGGGAAATAGGAAAACAGATCACCAGGGGGGACAAGAACAGGGAAGATACTGTAATCACCAGTGGACACGCTGAACTTCGTTTAGGCATCTGAGAAGCAGTGGCACACCCACCCCTGCCCTGGCAAGAAACAAATCAATAAGACTGTGTTGTGGAGAAAAAAAATTAATACTTCAAAAAAGATATCTGTGTTCAAACCAAAACTTATACACAAATGTTCATAGCAGCACTATTCACAACTGCTAAAAGATGGAGACAATCCAAATACCCATCAACTGATGACTA
This sequence comes from Craseonycteris thonglongyai, assembly GCA_004027555.1. Taxonomy (NCBI): domain Eukaryota; kingdom Metazoa; phylum Chordata; class Mammalia; order Chiroptera; family Craseonycteridae; genus Craseonycteris; species Craseonycteris thonglongyai. The sequence continues at coordinate 4,174 of PVKE010000570.1, read as the reverse complement.
GATGAACAAAATGTGGTATATTTATATAGAAGAATATTATCCAGCCACGAAAAAAATGAAGTGCTGATGCATGCTGCAACAGCAACGAACCATGAAAACATGTGAAGTTAAAGAAGCCAGGATCTTCTTAAGCGAAATAAGTCAGACTGAAAGAATCAAGAAACATATGACCTCATTCATAGGTGGAATATAAAGCTGAAAGGAACAAAGAAAAAAACTCATGGGCACAGTCAATAGTTTAGTGGTTACCTGAGGGTAAGGGGTGAGGGGGTGGGAAAGCTGGGTTGAGGGCAGTAGGGAGAGGGCATCAAATACACTGTGATGAAAAGTGAGCTGATTCTGGGTGGTGAGCACATAATGCAATGCATAGACAATGTCATGTAGAATTGTACACTTGGAAATGATGGACTTGTTATCAACTGATGTCACGCCAATAAATTTAACAATAAAAAATAAAAACAAAACAAAAAGAAGCTAGGCACAAAAGGACACATGTTATATGACTTCACTTATATGAAATGTCCAGAAATGGCAAATCCATAGTGACAGAAGCCAGTTTGGTTGTGGCTGGAAGCTGTGGGGAGAGCAGAAAGGGAATGAGTACTTAATGGAAATGGAGTTTCCATTTGGGGTGAAGCTAGAAAGTGGTGGTGGTCACACAATATTGTGAATGTGCTTAATGTCAATGATTTGCACATTTTTAAATGATACATTTTATGTTGTGTGTACTTTACAATTAAAAAATGTAACAAGAAAGCCCTGAAGTATCATTCTTGTGAAAAATCTGACCAAAACGATTTGTTCTCCCATAAACTCGTTTTATAGTTAGGTACTGCTTTTATTTTGATTCATATTTGGAGGGGCATTACTATAATGACTCTGTTTCAACGTGACCCTAACGTGGAAAGAAAAAAAAAAGAAGTTCTGATGAAGAAATAAAAAAAGGTGATGAAAATAGGAGGGTAAAAGTCAAAGAAAGCCAGTTACCTATAGGGTATGACATGAAAAAACAGGAGGTTTGCCAAAGAAAGGTGGCCAGGATGAAGTGGGGAGAAATAAGTTTATGATGTTTCACCTACAAAGAAAGAAACCTCAGACATAAACAGAGAGAAATAGAGAACAACAGAAATCTTTGGATGGTGCCAAACAGCACAGAAAACTAAGGTGAAGTAAAAGAGATTCTTAAATCAAAACAAACAGAAGAAGAATGTGAACTTCGATTCTTCATCTCTCACCCCCTTTTATTTCCCCTGAGAAGACATCTTAAAGCTATGAAGTACCATAGATCTGGGGGCTGGGAGTGGGAACTATGTGGAGATAGATCCCTTCTATCTATCAGGTGGATCTTCTTGTTAAAGCCATTAGCCATCAACAGCTGGTCTCTGAGCCTTGTGGTTTCCATCCCAGAATGTGACTAAGCAGAGACAAGGCAAGCCCTAGTCAAGGGTGAAGCAAGGAGAGTTGAGTATTGAGTGGGCAATCAATGAAGACCATGTCTGCAATCTTCTGTGACTCCCTGATCTTGGAGTGAATGATTCTAAGCCACGTGTAGGTGCCTAACAAAGGGCCGGTCAGTGGCTCAGGGGATCAGTCCATAACTGTTTCCTATGCATATGTGCTCTGTTTAAAAGAGGATTTGCTGGAGAGGCTTATAAGGCCCTGTCTGGTGAAGAGTGGTTAGATGAGAGCACTGAGGTTGGGATTATAGCTTTCTGACATTATATTTAGGTAGTTGGGATGTAAAGGTTAAAAAAAAATTTTTTTTTTAAATTTGAAAATATAAAAATAAAAATCACCCATAATTCAACCACTTGGGTAGACATATCTATGTATATTTACCTATACTTAGAACACACACCAAAACATACAGATGACAATAAAATCACCTACATTTTTTTAAAGATTTACTTTATTGTTTTTGACAGAAACAGAGAGAGACAGAGACAGAGGGAAGGGGGAGGGTCCAGAGCAGTCCCCATGGTTGTATGTCCTCAGGTGGATGGGCTGCACAGGATTGGAACTGGGCCTAGGGCCTCTGGCATGGGAGGCACGCCCCCTTGAGTCAGGGACCGAGGGAGGGGGTTGGGGGGAGCCTGAGGGGCGGTGAAAACTGCATTGGGGGGGCCTCCTGCATGGGAAATACATCCAAGTTCAGCATATGAGTCCACACAGGGCCGGGGCTGGGATTCGATCCTCTGTTGCTGGGGCTGCAAAGCGAGTGCTTAGCCTGCAGAGCCATCCCGGCTTCCCCAAGGTTGCCTACACTTTCTCAGGCTTCAAGGAAGGGCACTTGTAAAAGGAATCAGCTTAGAGAATTCAGGTTCCTTCATTGTGCATATCTGCTAATGCATCTGAATCCTATGAGGAATGTGGGTTTTTTTCCCAGACTGAGCCTATAAACTTGCTAGACAAAGTTCATTCTTTAACTGTATGGGGACTTAGGTGGATGTCTCACTTCCGGTGTAAGGAAGAAGCTTGTGAAGGCCTGGCGGTACTTTGTCCCTGGTGGAAGACGATGGACTTAGCAGCTGTCTTCCTAGGCTCTGTTAAGCAGAGGCCTGGCCTATGGAAAGGTTAGGAGGAAGAATTCAGGATCTAGGAAGCAGAAACTGTTTTCTGAACATGACAGCAACAGCTACTTACTTGTGCAAGATGCAATCAAGTAGGAGGCCAAGACAACCCCCTCTTATAGGGCTGGACTTGTAGCTACCATCAGCCAGATGAGGAAAGCTTTGCTCATGTGGCCTGAGATTTGCAGCCTTTGTGTCTTTCTTCCCTCTTCAGTCTCCTCTGCAGCCTAGAACTACACAATCGATGAATGAAGGGCACAACTGTTTCCCTGAATAAGGGAGGAACAGATGAAGAGTGTGAGAAAGTGGGAGGAATAAATACCATCCAGGAGACTAGAGAGAAGCAATGGGGGATGATGACACAGGAGCTGACAGGCAAAGAGGAAGAGAGTCACACGAGGGAGACAGGAGAGGCAGCATGTGCTGAAGGAGGTGCGGCAGGGGCCGGACACGCTGCTGCCGCCCTTGGCATTCACCTCAGGGTATGCTCAAACCAAACTGTCCTTAGTTACTACTGCTCTTGGAGACTGAGTTTATTTTTCCATGAACGTCTTGGGCTTTCTCCTGTGTATAAGGAATTGACAAAGGTTTGAGAAATTTACTTAGGAAACATGGAGGTCCTCTGACCCCACCAGAGAAAATAAACAAGTGTAGAGTGGTACTTATGGGAGGATAAAATAACTGTGACTTCATGATTTGGCAGATTACATCAATAATATGAATTGTGGATATTCAGTGGGTTTATCGGATTTACTTATATATGTACATGTATTATAAAGTGTGAGAGTAACTTATAATTTCATACGATTTACCCCAGTATATTTTGCTTCTTATTAATAGTGATGATGATTTTGTTTCTGTAATACTTGAAATGTAATCCATGGTTTGCTTATGTATTTTCTTTCATGCACTAGTTTGTGAACTTTCTGAGGGTAGTGGGTTTTATCTTTCTCATCATTGTATTTCCAAACCTAGCACGTCATAGGTGATCACTGCTGAATTGAACTGAATTTAAATTTATATCAGTTAGGGGTTATGCTTGGCTGCACACAACAAAGACTCAACAAACAGAAGCTTAAACAAGATATGACACACACAATAGAAAGTACAGAAATAGCAGGCTAGCATTACTGTGGGTTTTGATGCGAATCATCAAGGGTTTGGGTTGCTTTCGTATTTCGTTTCTTCTTTTTCACTGTTAAATTTATTGAGATGACATTGTTTAGTAAAAATTACATAGGATCCAGGTGTACAATTGTATAGAACCTTATCTACGTGCTGCATTACGTGTTCACCACCCAGAGTCAGCTCTCCTTCCTTCACCATGTATTTTGCTCCCCCTCCCTCCTCTCCTCTCCCACTCCTTGCTTCCATATTTCTGCTCTCCAATCCAGCATTCGGCAGTACTTCTCATGGTTTAAAAAAAAAAAAAAAAAAAAGGTCCTACCTATAGACACAAAAGAAAAAATTTAAATGATCTTTCTGCTGAATTGAGGAAATCCCGGCTGTTGGTTCCTTTAGGTGTTTTTATCAGCACTTTGATTGAGTGGCAGATTTGGGCAAAACACTGAGATTTCTGGCAGGATTCTGTAATCCATATGGTT